>JAINRI010000712.1:0-55197 GCA_025413485.1 Ficus microcarpa
CTTGAGAATGACAATATTATTATCTATTTATTTATTCCCTTGAAAGCGAAACCGTTAAAGTCCTTTGAATGAGTAAGCATGTCACAGGTGGTTGCACACGGCTTGAGACATGAAGTTGTAGACAGATAATGCAAGTGCCTCTATAGACTAGTATAAGCGACCTGCCTGAGGCAGGTCCCCATTTGTAATATATATATATATATATATATATATATATATATATAGTTTGGTTCAAATAAATTCTTGAAATTAAATATTATTACTAATGTTTCACTATTTAAAGTTAAAACAATTTCTAATTATTTATCTAAGTATAAACATGTAAATATGTTAATATTAATTTGTAATCTCAGTTAAATTTGAACATGTTCAACATTTATATCTCTAAATATAGAAATGTAAACATAAGTTAATATAACCAATCATTGTTTTTAAATTAAAAATTATACAATGAAAAATTTAAAATAACTTATTAGAAATTTTAAAGTTGAAATTTTTATGAAAATCCTATAGTTATTTCCACTTCTAACGGAGGAATGGTCTTTTGGTTTAAACACTGCAATAGAATTACTTTCAAAGGACGTAGTTAAGAGGAAAAAAAAATGGTATAACAAGAAATTACTTTAAAAAGTAATAATTTGGGCCTTTAGAAAATTACTTAATATACCAAAGGAGTGTAACCTTTTACTGTTTAGTGAATAATTTTTTTATTTTTTATTTTTTTATTTACTTTTGCTGCTTTGCTATGGTTGTTGTTATTGTTTTTGTTTTTTTTTTTTTTTTTTTTACACTTTTGCTGTTTTGCTTTATTGTCCAATGAATAGTATTTTTTTAAAAAACATTTACTGCTTTGCTACAGTAAAAGGATGCAAAATTTCACTGTTTAATAAACAGTGATTTTTGTTTTTTTTTTTTAATTTTTGTTGCTTTTGCTGCAGTTTATTTTCATACAGTAATGCACAATAGCTGTTTTTTCTATATTAAACTGCCGATTTTACCCCTATCTATGTGCTGATTTTGGCTTATCTACAGTGAAAGGACGGTTTTATCCTCACATATTTTACTGTTTTGTCTACAGAGCAGAGACTTTTTTGCCCCTCTGATTTAGTTGGTTTTCCTTTATTTACAGTGAGTTGATATTTTTACCCCTATTATGCAGAAATTGCCTGATTACCCACACAATATAATTACCGTTTTACGCTTTTTTTTAGTTTCTTTTCTTTTTCCTACAAGTGTGTTACCGGTTTTACCCCTATTTAGAGTTTTTTTTTCTTAAAATTATTTTTGCCTTTTTTTACGCTAAATTTTAAACATTAGATTCTGATCTATTGTTGTATTGTGTTTTTGCTCACTTTGTCTTTTTTTGATTTTTAAACGATCTTTTACTTTAAATTTTTTATCTTTATTTCGATTTTTTTTTTGCTTCTTTATTCTATTTTTAAAGACCCTTTTTTTTAAGGATTCTGCATGCAATTTTTTTTTCTTTTTTGTTTGTTTTGTTTTATATTTTAAAAATCATTTTTTTAAGTTTTTGCATGTATATAACATGATAAATTTTTTTTTTAAACAGTAAAAAAAGGAGAAAATATGATATATATTTATTTTGTTATAATGTTTTTGTTAGGGTTAGTTTTTTTGGTTCTTTTGAGTTTAAAGATTTTTGTTCTTTTTTTTTTCTCTGCTTTATTTTTGTTTTAATTTTTTTTTCTTTAAATGAGTATAACTACAAAATTTTTTTCTTTTTTTTATTATAATATTTATCTTAATCAACTGTTTTTATTATATAATACTCAATTTATTTCTTTATTTTTTTTTCTTTCTTTCCCGTGCAATGCACGGGTGTTAAACTCATTATATCTATTAATATATAAAAAGTGACAGTTGCAGATACCTGATGACTGACCTGAACGCCTTTTTTCTTTTTTTTTTTTTCTTTTTTCCTTCGGCGGATGACTTCATCTGATAAATCAACTTTTCTTGATTATTTTGCAGACCAATTGAGCGGGTAAATCAACTATTTCTGGTTCTTTTAACTTCTCGTTGGTTTTTTTTTTTTTTCTTAATGGTTTTTGTGAGCTTGTCTTGTGTGGCTAACATTTTTTAACTTTCTGTTTAATGGTTTTTGTGAGCTTGTCTCATGTGGCAGCTTTCTTATTTGTAATGATTTAACTTTTATGGGCGGTGAGGAAGAGGACGCTTATTTGTACACTTCATTTTAGTAGCTATTGATACGAAACTTACAGATTATTTAACGTTTAAGTTTAACTCTAATTAAATTATATTTTTTTTTGTTAAATTTTTATTTTTTTAAAAAATTATAATTAATTTTTAAAAAATTTGTCAACTTCAATTTAAAAAATTTTAACTTCAATTGACGGTCTAAATATAAACTTATAGAAATAATGACACAATGTAGACAGAATTTGTGTTTTAGTTTCTTTTAGCCGACACGGTTTATGAAGAATTTCTATCTAAAAAAAATTATAAATCTATCTATACATCCATACATACATACATGCATATATAAAAAGCACCGATGTGCATTTGACATGCTTCTTTTCTTGGTTCAGTACAACAGTTGTCACTATTTGAACGGGCTTTTAGGCTTTTCAAACTACTGATTGCTATTTTTTTTAAAGTCTAGATTAGTTTAATACCCGTGTGTTGTTGTATGAGAAAGAAATAAGGAAAAAAAGGAAAAGAGAAATAGTAAAATTAAATAACATACAATAAAGATAGTTAATTAAGATAAATAATATAATTATAATAAGTTTAAGAATTTTGTTTTTTTTTTTTTGTCCTTACTATTTAAATATTAGAATAAATACATTAAGTTTATATTAACATGTCGGAGTTATATATACAAACATATATATATATATTTACAGATAGAGTTGTTGTGAGTGGAACTTTCTGTACTTGATTGAGAAGCTGTCAACCATGTTAAACTTTTTTTATTTTTTCTTCTGATCTGTCATGATGAAAAATTAAAAAGAAAGTCTATTAGTTATTTGTTCTTTATAAATAAAATTGAAATAAATATGGTTATATAATAAATAATTATATATAAAAGATAACTGTATTTTGTTTTCTTTCATTTTTTGAATGAGTCAATTGAAGATACTTGAATTTCTGTTGGAGAATGCTATTGATGAGAGCTGAAATAATAATAAATGCAATTACATGATAGTTTGTAATTTATGAATATATATGTTGAGTAAGGAAATTAAAATAATTTAAAATTAAACATGAATAACAATGTTCCTTAATTCAATTTCTTCTGTTACAGGTTAGGTGAAACTGAATTTTTTTTTTTTTGGGTTTATGATTGCGGGTCTCCGGTTCTAAAAAGGCTAACCGTGGTCGGATGTCTTTGGGGGATTCAGCTGGTGGTGCAGGCAATAACATTGGTGATTTATCATCGTCAAAAGTTTTCACAATTGTTGCATTAATAAAAGCACATCTAAGACGAAATTGAACCAGAAATATTTTTGACATGCCTTTAAGTTGATCGAGGATAGGGGGAATGATATTTGAATCACTGTATCCTTCTTGAATTATCAAGTTGGAGCAATGTTTGTTTATCAGTGATTGGAGAGGTTTTTAAACATGACAACATTCATCCCTCCAGTGCTGTATTCAATTTGAGCATTAATTTTATACCTGTTGTAAATATCAAAAATCTATTTAATCTTTAACTGTTAGAAATTTTTTACTTTTTTTATAATAAAGGTAAAGAATATTACCAGGTGACTGGCATTATAGTTAAATTGTATAAGTATCGCACCATCATGAAGTCCCTGATTGTTTGACTTCTCTGTTAATAAAAGTAGTTAAATATGTATATGCATAGGCATTGTAGTTAAATATCCAATGCTGTCCACGCTGTAGCAGCATGGATAAGTATTGTAGAACCAATCTTGGCATGCATTAAGTTCAGTAATGCTTACTTTTGTAGTAAATTTTGTGTCCTATTATATGATTTAAGAATGCTTAATAAATTATATTTTATAATTGAGTTGTAATAAATGACTGTTTACTTGATTCTGATATGGATCTAAGGTTTGGAGTTCCGCTTCCTGATTCACACCAAAATGAACTAACGAAAAAAAAAATTTGTAAAATATGAAAACTAAGCTGTAAACTTCCAAAACGACATGTGATCATAAACACAACAGTAAAAGACAAAAATTTAAAACCAAACTAAACCAAATATTACCTCAGGTAAAAATTGCAAAAACCAAAAACGTAATATCAAAAAATAAAAAGAAAGGTCTTCAATATTTCTCTTTGTACTCCCAATGCAGCCATTTTGAACCATCATCACCGCAACGTAGAAAAACAAATTAACATAAATTAAAAATTAAAAATTAAAAACAATATATATATATAAATTTCAGAAAACAAAATGCTACAAAAAAATTCAAAAAATCAAAAGCAAAACAAAATAAAGCAGAACATACCTCATACTTTCGTCCATTTTTTTTGTATTTAATTTTTTTTACCAAGATCTCCATCAATCATAAAAATGTAAGCTGATGATGATGATGATAAAACAAAAAAAAATTTCTTAGGTTATGTAGGAAAAAATGATCACAATAATAAAAACAAAAACAAAGAAGAAACAAAAGGAAAAACAAAAAACAAAAAAAAACTCAAAAGGGGGAAAAAAAACGATTAAACAAAAATAACAAAACTAAAAACAGATCCCATTCTTTCTTTCATTTATTATTTTTAAAGAAACATAACAAACTTTAGTTAAATTTTATACATGCAAAAGACAAAAAATAATTAGTACATTTAAAAAACAAAACAAAACAAATCAAATGAAAACGGAAAAAAAAAAAAAAAAAAAAAAAAAAAAAAAAAAACCAGAAACCCAAAAAAGAGAATCAAACAAAAAAAAATGAAAATAAAAATCGGAAATTTGGAGACAAAAATCATTAAAAAAAGTAAAAAAGACCAAAAATATGAAGAAACAATGAATTAAAAACTTAACTTTAAAATTTAAATATCAAAAAGTAAAGAAAAAAAGAAGAAGAAGAAGAAGAAGATAAACAGTAGAAAAAAAAAACTAGGGTTCGAATAAAAACATCAACAATGAAGAGCATAAATCTAATAAAAAAAAACTCAAAAGAAAAAACCCTAAATCAAAATCGTTAAAAAAATAAATTAAAAAAGAGACCAAAAATATGAAATAGAAGATGAATAAAAGACTAAACTTTAAAATTTGAATTTCAAAAAGATTAAAAAAAAAAAAAAGGAACAAAGAAGACAAACTGCAGGAAATAAAAAAACCTAAAATTAGGGTTCGAAGAAGAACATAAATAATGCAGAATAGAAACCAAATTAAAATAAAAAAAAAAAAAAAAAAAAAAAAAAAAAACCCTCAAAAGAGAAAACCCTAAATCAAAACAAAAGATGAACAATATAGAGAAAGCAAACCAAAAAACATGTTAAGATCAGAAGGAAATAAAAGATGAACAATGTAGAAAGGCAATGAGGTAGAGAGAGGAAAAAAAAAAAACTAAAATGGACAACTAAGAGAGATAAGGTGAACAGTGCGAGAAAGAGGCGAAGTAGAGAAAGAAAGAAAAATTTGAAATGAAAGATGGAGAGGAGGACAGCAAGAAGACATCCCAGGGTTTGAGGGCATAATCGTCTATACACTGCAAACACAACACAATATCGAACAATTTGGAAGGGTAAAATCGATCAAACTTATAAACAAAGGGTAAAAACATCCGACTGTTGTAGTCAACAAAAAAAAACGAAAAACAAAGGGCAAAAAAAGCTATGTATAATAAAAGTAAGGGACAAAGTCATCCAATCACTATAGCTAGTGAAAAAGCAACTCAAGCTTGAGGGCAAAATCATCAATATACTAAAAAGCAATGATAATTTCGACAGACCACTATAGATAGAGAAAAAGAGACTATGAACGAATGGTAAAAAAGCCAAAATAATGTAGAAAGAACGGTAATCATTCATGCCTCTTTAGTATGTGGTATGAATATGAATTTCATCTAGTTTGGTTCTTGTAACTAGATTTCCTTTTTCACCGTTACTCGACTCTTCCTCTCTCTCTCTCTCCCCTCCTCACCGTTTGGATTATTCCTCTTTTTTCTCGACTTTTCCTCTCTCTCTCTCTCTCACTTTTCTCTTCACCGTTTCATCAGCCTCTCTTCTCGATCTCTCTCTCACGCCCTTTACTGTTTCATCAGACGATAAAGTTCCTTCACTATTTCATCTCTTCCTGTTTCTCTGTCTTTCCTCTCTCTCTTTTTCCAGTTGTTTTGAAATTTTCATCGCATTTTTGTTTGGAGTTGGTTGAGCTTGCTTTCAGATTTGGTATGCTATTTTTCGTTTTTCTGTTTTTTCCCCAGGTTCTCTTTTCTTTTTTTTTTTTTTTTTTTTTTTTGCTTTTCGTTTTTCTTACTTATAGAGGTTATTTAGTGATTTGATTTGTTTTCTGAGAATTTGTAAACTTTGATTGAAATATTGGTTTGAATTTCGAATATTAATTTGATTTTGTTGGCTGTGGGTTCTGGAGCTCGAATCTTCTTCTCTATCTCTCTCTATTTTTTTTTTTTTGTCTAAGCATAAAACTTCTACTTCTTCTGTTTATTATTACTAAATTATCCATTAATAAAATTACTTAATTAGGGTTGATATCTAATATATACTGTATTAAAAAGTTGTATCTTTTTAAATGTTTAGAGTAAGGTGTGTAGAGAGTACCTTATAAAAATATTTGTCCTTAAAAGTAATTTTTAGTAATGGATAATTTACTAATAATAAAAACTAATTGAATAACATGTGAAAAAAGTAGATTGGGGTGTCAAACTGTCAATAGACTACTAAAAAAAATCTATTTAATTATAGCTAAAAAATTAACAAGTTGATCATCTTACAAAAGCAAGTTACATCAAATATCACATCATCAAATATAACTAAAGAATGCACGTGTTTCTTTAATTTTTTCTGTAACTATTCATCGTCACATATAAACATATATTTGTAAATTTAACTACAGCTATGAGCAACAAAAACTATAAAGAAAACACCACTTCAAAGTTTATAAAAACACAATTTACTTGTTTTGCGAAGATTCTAGTATAGCAGATTATGTACATAATACACGTAAATATTGTAACTACTTGGAGAAGTGTCACCTGGTGCTTGAACTTCATATTGTAAAGTTGTACATAGTACCAAAGAGTCAATTTTGGTCATTGCCATTACCGTTGCTAAGCATGTCCAACTATTAGCATACTAATTACTTGGTGACAAGAGATGTGATTTTTTCTTGAGGCAGTGTACCACTTAAGCCATTGTCTCCCAGAAAACTGATTAGGCAAAGAGAAACACACACTTCAGTACACTAAGATTAGCCGTTACAAGGCATGTGACACAATCAAAGATAGAGAAGTCAAATTACATAATAGTATGTGAACTAAGGTCAAAAAGAGTCAAGAATCCGTCCATTGATCTTGTTGAAGCTCAAAACCCTGGAAAAGAAGGAACGAAAAAACAACTTCATGACATAGCCATAGACTAACATTAACAAATAAGTATTTAAGAGGAGGGGGGGGGGGGGGGGGGGGGGGGGTGTGTTGCAAGAGCAAAATCAGTAAACACTTCATTACATCTGTGACCACCGTTGGTATTCCCAAACCAGAAATATTGTCATTCCTCACCCTGCAGGTTGCACTAATGAGTCGTTAAATTTCATGCCATATGATTATGATTAGAAAACCTACTTTACTCTCCACATATTTATAAACCTCATATTCTTGATAAATGCGAGAAAGCGATTGAATTAGATACTCTACTAAATTGCCTAAAGGCATACCAGACATATTGTTGTTAGCTTAACAAATCTGCAAATAGATTTGGACGTGACTATTATATCTATAGCTAATCACAACTCTGTTAAAGAAGTCAGATGTGCAAATGTTTGATTTGCATAGGTACCTCAAAAGAGTTCCTTGAAACTTCCTGTTGAAACATATAGAAGGAACTAGCTATCCATCATAAAGTTGTAGTGCTTGATTGTTTCTTCTTCTTCTTATGTTTCACCTCCCTCTCCATTTCAACTAAGGCATAGGCCTATTAAAAATAAAATCAGTTGAATGAAAACAGAGAAAAGTGTCCAGCCAGATTGTCTTACGAGGCATAAAGATTTGACCAATTTCCTATGAAGTCTGGTATTCTGCCTGTGAGTTCCAGTGTCTAATACCCACCTACATCAAGAGAAATGATTCCCTTAGAAAAACATTGTTAATATATATTTTTCCCCCTCTTAAGATTGAGAGTGGAAGTAACAAAAAAAAATAACATGGTTAATAAGGGTTGCATTATAAAAACTTGGATGGTTTATGCAGGTACAGACATTACTTTATTATATTAGATGCAGGTTTCAGGTTGTTAAAGAGTATATTAAACCAAAACAAATCACTAATACAGGTAGATGATAAGATCAGACACTCTGAATTGCTAAATAAAGGATAGCATTCACCTTGCCAAGATACAGTCATGATATTCTCCCAATACAAAAAAGAGAAAACAAAAACAGCACAGAGATATCTATAACGGTACTTAATCCTAGTCAAAATAAACTCGCAGAAATTTCCTTTTAAGCAAGATGAATGAGCATATCTCAGTTAAAATGACAAAACAAAAAAAGTTTTACTTGTCCAATTAAAGTAATTAGACAATGAACAGATGTTTATAGCATAGAATCAAAGTTCTTTGTCATCTCTGGTTTAAAAAAAAAAAATCACAATCAAAATCAAATGCCCCAAACAAAAAAACCACACCCGGCAGACGAGCAAAATTGTACTTCAAACAAGATGAAGGTCAACAAATACACATAGTGCAAGCTAAAAGCATCTCTTTTTTATTTTGAAACAGAAACAATGAACAAGTTTTAATAGCACAATCATAGCAACATCATAAATGAAAGTAATCACAATTATATGTTTTCAATCAATGACAGTGCAGTATGATCATACCAAGAGCAAAAGATGTCTACCAATTTGGTAAGAAAGGTGTAACTCAGTTGCTTAAAAGACTTCTTCATATGTCTATTTTCTCTGTTCACGAGCAAACTAAGGACAGACTTGCTTGTGGAGAAACATCTCCTAAACATGTGTAGATGGAGAATCCTATAATCTGTTTTCGTTTCGACTGCACCAAAAAAAATAAAAAATAAAAATAACAATAATAAAATCCATCACGAGATACTTGGAAAGAAAAAAATGGAGAACAACAAAAATGGGAAATGTGAAATGCTCACGCTGTTGTCCGGCCAGAAATAGCTATGTTGAGAATGTGAGAGATTTTACGCCAGTCCTCCCCTTCCCTTCTCTGGTACCTTCGTTCAAGAAAAGGACACTCTCTGATGATCAAAGAGCGAAGAGAAGTGCAAAGCACTTCTTCTGGCAAACACCGGAGCTCCTTGCAGTTAGACAAGGACAATGAATTAAGAGATGTAGCATGCTGAAAGGCACTTCCGTTTAGGCTTCTAAGGTTTGAAAGCCTATGGAGCTTCAAAGACGTTAAAGAGAAAGGAAGCAACCCTCCGGAAATGAATCCAAAACCACATCACACTTAGTAATGCATAACAATCTCAAAGACGTTAGTCCATGGAGATGCCAATGCCCGTGTTTCACTATGAGTTTGCGGCAATTAGAAATTACAAGAGCATCTATATTGCGGGGCAATCCACCTTCAGGTATTGACTCAATTTTTGGACAACTGGAGATTTCCAAAAAAACAAGAGATGGAAGAAGCATGTGCATGTGTTCAGGCAGTGACCTGAAATTCTTGCAAACAACTAGTCTGAGTAAACTGAGACACTGCAACACGGTGCCAGTTTCTTCTGAATACGTAAGTGACTCCAGATTCAGACATTCCTGCACGACAAGCTCCTCAAGGATTGGGAAGTAGTCTAATGGCAATGACGTTAGAGAATCACATCCTTCGATTTTCAACTTTCTAAGGCCCGCATAACCGTGGCTTCCTGGGAACTCTAATTTGGTGCACCAGCTAATTTCAAGAGTTTCTATTTTATCACAATCAGGTAAGCTCCCAGTTAGGCTCTTACAACCATACAATTGAAGCTGTTGGAGACGAGGGAAACATCCAGCCTCTTTGCCATCTCCAATGAATGACCAGATGTTCCAATTAGACATATCATAAAAGAAAAGGGTTTCCAGGGATTGAAATGGAGGAGCAGAAGAACTACTGCCATAAAATTCAGCGCCTATTTTATACACACCATGGAAGCTTTTAATAGAAAGATGTCGAAGAGAAGGTAACTTCCCAAGTGGCAGAAGGGACGAGCATGATGCACTACCACTCAGATGAACCGATTCCAGTCTTATAAATGAAGAATCTCCAACCCAATCTGGGAAACTTGAACCTGTGTATCCAGAAATAGTGAGTTCCTTCAAGTTTGTATGAGGTTCAAGTGCATTAAGTACCGCCTTTACACTTCCTGGATCAGTAAGATAACCTTGCCACTGGAAAGTTACCTTCCTAAGGTGCTTTTTTTGCCTCAAATTGGCTTTCTGAACATCCTCACCCACATCAACATTTTGAAGCCCAGTAATACAAAGTTCTCCTCTCAAATGTTGAAGCTGTCCCAACTCCTCGATGCTAGAACTACCATCATAATTACTCACAACAAAATTGGTCAATGTTTGCAAATTCTTTAGATTACCCATTTGTGGTGGCATCTCTTGTAGTGGTGAGAAAGTAGTGTCGAGATGACGCAAATTGATCAGTCTTCTCATCTCAGTTGGCAACCGAGTGAGTCTTTTACAGTTTGACAACAACAACGTTTGCAATTTGTAAAGAGTACAAATTGAATCAGGTATCTCTTTAAATTTGTTGTCAGACAAGTTTAGGTACCTAAGATACTTCAAGTTACTGAATGCATCAGGCATTGTCCAACTCCAAATTTCCGTTGATGGAGACAGTACTCTTAAGAATCTTCCTTCTGCAATCAATTTTTCAACAAACTGACTAGAAGAATATGCATGGGATCCCATGAAGGTGCGCAAATGCTTGGCTCTAGATAGAATTTTCCACGAGTCATAATCAACTGGCATGTTGTGTGATAAATGGCGAGTCTTGGTAGTAAAGTCTGTTTCATTCAACCTCAAACAAGATTTGCCTAACACAAACATAGCTAAATCATGTACAAGGTCATGCATGGCGAACATCGACTTGGAGTGGATTGATCTTCGAAATAATGACCTTGACACTAGAACATCGAAGTACTCCTCTCCAACTTCTTCCGGTCTTTTTTCTTTCTCATCGGATTGCAAAAATCCTTCGGCCATCCACAGTAAAATTAGTTCTTTCTTTCGAAACTCGTAATCTTTTGGAAGTATTGAGCAATAAGCAAAACATTGCTTCAAGCATGAAGGTAGGGAAGAGTAGCTCAACCATAGTGACGGAAGCAGATCACTGCTCTGGCTTTTACTCCAGTCCCACGTATGGCTCCTTAGAATGCTTTCCCACTTTTCTGGATTTCTTTCAGTGCGTAAAAGACCAGCATAGGCTTTTGCTGCTAAAGGAAGGCCCCTGCACTTTGCAAGGATTTTTTTCCTAATTTCTTGTAAGCATGGAACTGCATCCGAGTCTGATCCATTGAAAGCATGGAAGACGAATATTTTCCAGCAATCAAGATCCGACACTAGAGGCAGTTCATAAATGATATCTCCAGTCTTTACGATTGATGCAACATATCGGCTGTGTGTCGTCACAATGATCCTGCTTCCACATTTCCCAAACGCTAAGGTGCTGATCAGGAAATCCCAGTTGCCATAACTCTCATCCCAAACATCATCTAAAACAAAGAAGAATTTCTTGCCTCTCAACATCTCTTTCAGTTGTCGTTGTAGTTCCGATGGTTCCTCGATGCCACTTGCAGTTGGGAAGCCGGCCTTCTTCATAATAGACTTCATTATACTGAAAACATCAAACCGAGTTGATACTGTAACCCATGCTCTGAGCTGAAAACCTTCCTTCACTCGGCAATCATCATACACAAGCTGAGCAAGGGTGGTCTTGCCAAGGCCACCCATACCTACAATGGGAAGCACACCTATCTCATTTTGCCAAACATCATCCGATACCAACAACTTGAAGATCTCCTCTTTATCGGCATCTCTTCCATAAACATGGCATTCATCTCGCAAAGGAGCAGATAATCTCAATGGAGATCTAGTATGCTGCGCATGCACTTTCAGTCCAAGGACAGTCGCTTTATCTAAAAGGCTGTTCAAATCCTCCAAGGCGGTCACGGTCTCAGATCGTACAGTTTTGTCAAAGTCCGTGAACTGATGATCAGGCGTCATGAATTTCATTATGCTTCCAGATTCAAGTTCCTGCTTTAGTCGGGCTTCTTCGTAGATCTCCTCCATCAAGTCATCTGCTCTGAAAATTACGTCCTTGAGGTCATCGAGCCATTGCTTCACACTCGGCTCGCTGATCTGCCTGTATTCAGCGTCGTTGAGAAATAGACTAGCTGTCCCTATATTCCTCTTCAACGCCCTGAGCTGGTCATCAATGGACTTCTTTCCCCTTAAAAAGTTCATGAACGTGCGAGAACTCGACCTCTCAAAGATCTTACGAATCGCAGCGGAGAGAAATGCTTCAGCAACCAGTTGCGCCATGTTTGACGTTTCCGTCGTCGCAAAACTAAGGGATTTTTGAGATTCGAAGTCAAGATCTGACATACAACAAACAGCAGACTAATTTAGGGATTTTTGAGATTCGAAGACAAGGTCTCTGACATATATAACAAACAGCAGACTAAATTAGGGCTTCGAGTCAAGCTCCGACATGTAGCAAACAGCTTGGGTTGTCTGGAGGTGGAAATTTCTGCTTAATCACCCTAATTTTGCGTACCAGCTAGAAATTTTATCAATTTTTTTTTAGAGAGATCAAACGATTGAATAAGAGATAATAATGAAATTTCTATCTACCAAACAAGCAAAACAATATTAAAAAAAAATTTTAAAACGGCATTTGTTAGATTTCAGTAGACAGGATTACCTCTTTCTTCTTCTTCTTCTTCTTCTTCTTCTTCTTTTTTTTTTTTTCTAATCTTTTCCTACTATGATGAGGATCGGGAAGAGGCCTTTGACTTGTGAAGTTGTGAGGGCTGCTAATCGGCATCGAAAATTCAACTCCACACCACACCAACTCCGTCATACGTGGCAGTACCACGTCACGTAGCTACAGCTTCTTTTTTATTAAGTGGGACCTTTGAATCTATTGAATAAAATTATCAAAAATAAAAATAAAAATTTACCGATGCTTTGTTGGATGCTCGTGTGTAAATCTAATGGTCTGTTTGGTGAATGAATTTGAGTTGAAAATTTTAAATTTCAATGGTAATTTTTATTGAATTTTTAGAAAAGATAAAAAACTTTTTCAGAAAAAATAAAAAAATTTTTCAGAAAAAGAAAAAAACTGATATGAAAATTTTGAGTCTGAACTCAAATCCCAAACACCCTTAAGGTTTTTATATTAATTTTTTTGGGTGTTTGGTTTCAAACTTATTTTAAACTAAATTGTACTTTTTTTCATCATGATTTTTGTTTTTTTCTGAAAAAGTTTTTTGCCTTTTCTAAAAAAGTTTTTTGTCTTTTCTGAAAAATTACTATTGAAATTTAAAAATCTTAAACTAAACTCATTCACCAAACATCCATTTTATCTTTTATTAAGGCCCCATTTGGTTCATGAGTTCAAAATCAAAATTTTCATCTCAATTTTTATCTTTTTCTAAAAAAGTTTTTTGTTTTTTCTGAAAAAATTTTTTTGTCTTTTCTGAAAAGTCAACAAAAATTACTATTAAAACTTAAAATTTCTAATTCAACCTCATTCACCAAACGACCACTAAAAATTAATAAAAATTAAAATTAATTTTTAAAAAATTAATAAATTTAAATTTTTATTTTTATTTTAAAATCGTATCCGAAATGGAAGCGGAATAAAACTAGGCACATTATTATATATATCAAAGGAGTGTAGATTTTCACTGTTTAGTGAATAATATTTTTTTTTAACTTTTGCTGCTTTGTTTTATTGTTCAGTAAATAGTATTTTTTTTACTTTTGCCGCTTTACTACCGTTGTTTTTTTTTTTTTTTTTTTTAAAAAAACTTCTTCTGCTTTGCTAGATGCAATATTAATAAACGCACCCTAATAAGTTGAGTTAAGTTGATTTTTTAGGAAAAACAAAAATCATTGTTTACTGTTTAATAAACAATGATTTTTGTTTTTTTTATTTTATTTTTATTGCTTTTGTTGTATAGTTTTTTTTTCCTACAGTAATGCACATTAACTGTTTTTTCTACATTAAACTGCCGATTTTGCCTATATGCTATGTGCTAATTTTGGTTTATCTACAATGGAAGGACGGTTTTGTCCTCACATATTTTACTGTTTTGTCTACAGTGCAGAGACTTTTTTGCCACTCTGATTTAGTTGGTTTTCCTTCATCTATAATGAGTTGACATTTTTACCTCTATTATTTAGAAATTACCGGCTGCCTACACAGTATAATTACCGTTTTACGCCTCTTTTTTAGTTCTTTTTCTTTTTCCTACAATGTGTTGCCGGTTTTACCCCTATTTAGAGTTTGTTTTTTTTTTCCTTAATATTATTTTTACCTATTTTTTACGTTAAATTTTAGACATTAGATTCTGATCTATTGTTATATTGTGTTTTTGCTCACTTTGTTTTTTTTTTTAAACGATTTTTTACTTTAAATTTTTTTATCTTTATTTCGATTTTATTTTGGTGTCTTTTTTGTTTCTTTTATTTTATTTTTTAAAGACCCTTTTTTTTAAGGATTTTGTATGTATTTTTTTTTGTTTTATATTTTAAAAATCATGTTTTTTATTTTTTTTTTTTTAAAACAGTAAAAAAATGAGAAAATGAGATATATATTTTATTTTGTTATATGTTTTTATTAGGATTAGTTTTTTCAAGTTCTTTTGAGTTTAAGATTTTTGTTCTTTTTTTTTTCTGCTTTATTATTATTTTTTTTCTTTAAATGAGTATAACTATAGAAATTTTTTTTCTTTTTTGCCTTTGTTTTCATTTTTATTATTGTTAGTACTATTATCATTTTAATTTTGCATCTTCATTATTGGGAAAGATTTTAAGAAGAATTATACTTATTATAATTATAATATTTATCTTAACTAACTGTTTTTATCATATAATACTCAATTTATTTATTTTTTTTTCTTCCTTCCCTGTGTAATGCACGAATATTAAACTCGTTTTACATCTACATACGTGCATGTTCATAAAAAAACATTCAAGGTTCATTTTATGGAGTTATTTGAACTGTCATTTCAGATTTTTTTTTAATAAGAAAATAACTGTCATTTTGGATTTTTTTTTTAATAGGAAAATAACTGTCATTTTTGATTGAATTATAGATGAAAATTGTCCTTTTGATATGGTGTTTGGATTTTTGCAATCTTAGGCTCCGTTTGGTTCATCAGTTTGAGTTAAAAATTTTAAGTTTCAATAGTAATTTTTATTGACTTTTCAGAAAAGACAAAAAACTTTTTCAGAAAAGACAAAAAACTTTTTAAGAAAAGGACAAAAAAAAATTATAGTTTGAACTGATAAACCAAACTGATGCTTAACAAAGAAAATATATATATTTCAATAGCGCATTTGTATATTAATTTGGATAGACATTGAGAACAATTCATGCAAATTTTACAAAATCAATGTGGACAACAAATTCTCGTAGAATATACAAATCAATGAATCTTTCAGGAAAAGCCATTTACAAAATATCTTCTCTCTCATTCTCATAGTTTCTACCGCTCTCTCTCCACTTTGATCTACTCCTTCGGTTTCTTCTTTGGCCTTTTTTTTTTTTTTTTTTTTTTTCCATATTAAAAACACTCAAGATACACTTCAACCCCTTCTTTAAAATAGTTTTATTATAGTTCTCCTCCCAAATACCACTTAAGTCATTGTTTGGTTCTCAGATATCAACCTAAATTTTTTATATCAATTTTTATCCTTTTTTTTTTAAAAAATTCACAAAAATTATAACTAATTTTTAAAAAATCAACTAACTTCAATCTAAAAAATTCATCTTAAACTTTTATTCCAAACATACTATAAATCTTACATTTTCCTGCAACTTCTTCCTCTACCACCTTAATAGTAAGGACACATGTATTAAAAAAAAAATTTCCTAACGAAGAGGGCTTTTATTACATGTAAACAAACAAGTATAAAACAGACTATAGACATAAAAGAACAACAGTTTTGCAGGTGCAGTCTTTACTAGTAATCTAAAAAAAAGGACAATTCTATAATGACGAAAGATTTTTTACCCATTAATGAGATAAAGATTTGAAGATTATATATGCTGAAAGACCACCCAAGTAAAATAGAACCTCCTACGTCTTATAAACTTCCTTATCATAATAAAAAAAATAAAAAAAAATCCAGCCTCTTCTGAGAATCCGGCGAGAGGGGGATCGGAAAAAGAAAACAAAAAACACATCCATAAACACTGGCCCCGGCGAAGGAAGACTCCTCAGAAGTGGCAGAGATCGCCGTTGTTTGGGCTAAGGAGAATCCACCCGACTCCTACCTCCACTCCCACCTCCATCGCTCCTTCTCCAATTCCTCACTCACCCACGAGTTTTTCAAGATCTGCTGTCAGCGTGGAGGCCATATGGTCACGACAACCCCCCGTCGTGACCTGACCCATACGCGGTTGAACCAACTCTGAACCACAGATCCGACGGAGGAACGCCCCTCGGAAACTCTGCAGATCCGGGGTCGACCACTTCCAGATCTGGCGCAGATCAGTCGCCCATGGGGGAGCCCCTCGGCCTTCCCCACGCCGTCGTTGCCGTCGGAAGCTCTCCCCCCCCCCCCCCCCGTGCCATCGCCGAGCTCATGTCCCATCTCGTATCGCCGACTTTTTTGGCATGGGTTCACTTTGAACCTTTGGGCCGTCGAGAACGCCATCGCCGTCGCCACTGCGGTCTCGTCGGGTTCACTCCGGCAGCCATCACGGTGGTGGCTGTGGCCTTTGTGTGTGTGTGTGTGTGTGTGTTTTTTTTTTTTTTTTTCCGAGTGTGATCAAGTGTTAAGATCTTACAATAGTTTTGATGTACTTTTTTAATCTAACCGTTCAAATGAGATCCAACGGTCAAAATATTTATCGGATAAAGTAAAATTGTAGAATTTCCTTCTAAAAAAAAGGCTATTCTATAACGAGGGACAACTACTTTACTCCATTCATGTAATAAGACTGTTTGGGGTTTGATTAGAAATGAGACCTATAAAATAGCAAAAAAATGGAATGACGAGCATGAAATTTTGTCGTTTGTAATTAATTTACTAACCCCGTCATGAGCAGTGACAATATGCTTATATTAGTTAATTTTATTATGAATCATGCTAAGCAACGTACGTTTAACATCATTCATTAATAAAGAATGTATCTTATAATACGAGATCTATCAGTAAAATTTATTTATCTATTAATGTGATATTAAATATCATTAATGTTCAAAAGCATTTTTATTTTATTGTTCAAATGTGACGAAGAATTGACTGCAACTCTGGATTCGTTGTGTTAGGATTCTTGCACACAAATTGAAGATGACAAAGAAGAAGCAACAAGTAGTTGGAACTTCATATAGTTTTTTTCTTTTGTTCGAACTTCATATATTAATAACGTGTTCAAGCTCATTTCATAGAAGAATTACAATTGAAATTATGTATAGTGGTTCAACCGTGCATTATTGAGTTTTCTGACAATTGACAAGAAGAAAAAGAAAAAAGATAGATAAACAACATCCAAGTAAATACCCAACAATGACAATATATATATATATATATATATATATATGTAGGACATAAGCATAACCTCACCTCTTCAAAATCACGAACAAAAGAAGAGTAAAAATCAAAATATCTACCTTGATATGTAGAGATTCTATTAAAAGAAGAGTAAAATCGACGATAACACTCGTGGTCTTCGTCAGAGGGACAAAAGGAGATGTATGAGTGACCCTTCACAAAACCTCTAAATCTCTAATTACACCAAAAGGGGAATAGGATTTGGGTAACATCCGGAGCCCAAAGTGCGGGGATAAAAGACCATCGTCACAAGGTATGAGTTGCGACAATCCATCTATTCGGTAAGATCTGGCTATCTTCATTTAGTGTTTAATCAAAATCTTCCTTGTAAAAATTATTTTATCGAAGTCTTCATGGTTTAATTTTAATTTGATATGAGTTTTAATATTTTTCTTTTTGTCTAGACAATTATCCATTGTCGATTCAATGAAACATGTAAATGTTCCTGAACAAAGATGCGGGATTTTCTTGCTTGTTTCTTATCTCTCATTGTTGTCCAAATTCAGTCAATCAAAAACAGAAAGTTCATAAATCCATCCTCTTTGGCACAGAGGATAGAGTTGGAGCAATCCTCTCACAACTGCTTTTGTACTTCTCCAAATATGTAAGGTTAAAGTTTTTTATTTTGGTAGACGAAAATCTTTTTTTTTTTTTTTTTTTCCTCTTTCTTGTATCGTTACTCCTATTCAAGTGGTGATATGGGAAAAAAAAAACATTTAAATTTCAGTTGAGTGGTTTTATAACATATCTTTGTGGTTCTCGAGGAATCAACATCATCCGTCTAATTTTGATATCACATACAGTGTCTAATTAATTATATTTAGACACATAATTAGAAGATGTTAGTTTTTAAAGTAAAAAAATAAGTTATAAAGTATTTTAAATTTTTTAACATGACGTGACGTAGTATTACTAGTTCAATATCATTTAGGATACTAAAAACTGGACAAAAGATATAGATCTGTTTTTGAGGAATTTAAGTTTCATCTGATCCATGTAGACTCGATTTCTGTTCAAACATTCGTTTCTCTTCTATATATAGTAGCAGGATAACTTGCGTTTCAAGCGTACGGTATAAATAAAGAAAACAAAGTAAATGTTGAAAAAAAAAATTGTAAACAAAAATTCTTTAAAAATTTGTTGTATGAAATGGTAAAAAATAAAAAAAGAAATGACAAAGTTAAAAGGACAAAAGAACGGATGAAACAAAAAGCACAAGAGGACAAAATAGTTGAAACAAAATTTTGAATAGTAAAAAGATGGTAACTTTCCTTAATATAATATATATATATATATATATACATGATGATGGAGTCAGGATTTACAGACAAAGGGGGCCAAAAAAAATTGATTAAATTATTAGACTCATTAATGTTTACATTTTTAATGAAACTATTTTATTTTTTAAAATTTAAATTATTTATCCAACAAAATATGAGTGGTTATATTTATACCCACAATATTAATAAATATCCATACCTAATAAATATTTCCGAATATAAATATAGTAAATATATCATTTTATTGATACTTTTTATATAATAACACATTTAATCATCTCATATACTCACTTTTATTTTATTTAATTTATTTAGTTAGAAATAAATTAAGTTAGAAATAAATTAACCAATCTAATTTAAAAAAAAGATATATTTTCATTATAAAAAGAAAACATAAAGTATTTCTATTAAAAAAAGAAGAGGAAATAATAAAGAAGAAAAACTCAAGTAATGTTTAAATCAAAAATCAAAAAAATGTCATAGTACTGTATTTAAAAAAACACACATAAATATATCATCACGTAAACAAACATAGCAAGAAAATAATAATAATAATAATATAAAAAACCACATATAACCATTTTAAAATGCTAAAAGAAAATAAAAAAAATAAAGTTTAATAGTTGTTGGCTCTTAAAAAGACATCTTTCTTTTATTTTTATTTCACTTTAATCCTCCATTGAAAATTTTCATATAGTTATTAAAGTTTCTTAAGAAAAGAAATTGATGAAGAATAATTTAGCACCACTTCTTAGGATTTTTTAAAAAATATTATTTCCATTTATGGTTAATGTAGTGTTTGTTTTTTTAATTATTTTATAAAAATTAATTTTATTTATAAGTATGTGTGAGTATGAGCATTCTTAATGGTTTAAAAGTAATTTTTTTTGTAGGGTAAAAATATATTAAAAAATATTTATTGATTTTGTAGATATATTTATCAATATTATAGATGTAAATAAAATCTCGTTAAAATATTTAAGGAATGTCAAAAAGACTCAAAACTAATTTATAGATGTACCTACTATATTAAAATAAAAAATTAAAAAAAATAAATAAATAAAGCTAGGGGGGGCCTGCCCCCTTACCTCCGCCATTGTATGTATATGCTAATAATACATTAATACAGATCATACAATAGATGAAATTTTAATTGGTGGTTTGCAACAGACATGCAATTAACTCCCGACATCATTATCAATCACAAATTTAAGAACACACGTTCTCTTGAACATGATTTGGAATCACTACGATGTGAATAAGAATATATGATCAAATAGCCTTGCAAATTCTGCAATCAAGGATTTAACATTGACAGTTTTTGCCAAAATGTTTTTGAAGTCTTCATGTTGACATACCATGATCATTATCTTCCCAAATGCACTTTTTTGTTTTTTTTGAAACGCCCAAATGTACATTTAGTTTCTCTTTTTGTTATTTTATTAAATGGGAAAAAAAATCTATATTTAAGTTACTTTTTTTTTAATTTCTTAAAATAAAGTGATGTAGAAATTAATGACATATACTAACGATCAACTCACACAGGGATCTAACTTAAATGGGGATCTCGCACGAGCCCAACTAATATATATATATATATATATATATAAGAAGTTTCAATAATGATTACCGTGCACTTACATTGAATTTTTTGTTTTTTAATTTTTTGTCCTTCTGTTTTCTTTTTTTTTTTTTCTTTTGCCCATTTTTTTTTTTTTTTACTTTTTCATTTCAGTCCTTTTTTTGTACTGATATATCTTTGACAATTTAGTCATTTTATATTTTTGATCTTTTTTCAGGCATTTTTTTTAGGAACTTTGTTGATATTTTTTGGGTGAAAATTTTTTTTGGTCCTTCTGTTTTTCTTTCTTTTTTTTTTATTTGGGCCCAGTTTTATTTCATTTTTTTTTATTTTAGTCCTTTTTCATATTGATACATTTTTAAATATTTTAGTTTTTTACCCTTTTGATCTTCTTTTTCATGCCTTTTTTTTTTTTTTAATTTTCAAGTACTTTGTTAATTTTTGTTTGCCTATTTTTACTTAATTTTTTTCTTATTTAAATAAATTTTTATAAATATGTGCAATCATTTATATTATACATACTTTAAACTAGTATAAAATAATGCCAGTAAATGTCAATCCTGTCTAAAACACCCAACTTTATAAGCATGCCGTGGATTTCCAAGATTTTCTCCTTCACAACACGTGTACAAATGACCATGTGCAACGATTGTGGAGCAAAAAAGTACGATTCCCAAATTTTTTATGCACTTCTGTATATCTTTTTCTATATTATAAAAGTGAAGTGATTTAAAATTTTGATTAAATTATTTTTTTTGTGATTTTTTTTCTTTTTCTTGATTTTTCTTTTTTTTAATAACTTTTTTAAATGTTTTTTTTATTTTTTCTCATATTTTATTTTAAAATATCATTAAAAATTTTTACATTTATATTTATAAAATAGATATAAATAATTTTAATATGTACGCGATTTTAATTAGTGTGTGGAAAAATATAACAAATGCTCTTACTTGTGATTGATGTTTACCAAAAAAAAAAATTTTTTTTTTGATGTGTTTTATAAGAATTAATCTAATTTTTGTATTGAATAAATTACAGTGACACTTCCTGTATTTTATCAAAATTACAAAGACATTCTCTTAATCAAAATTAATGACATCAAGACCTCCTAAATTTATAAAAAAAGATTACAGAGATATCCCCTTTATTAGTTGACCGTTAATTTGATCGTTAATTGTATTAAAAATACCATAGATGTCCCTCCTTACATTAGAAAACAATCTCAGCCATATACCTAATTTTAAAATGACAATTTTACCCTTCTTTGACACAAAAAATGAAAATACCTAAGATTTGAAACAATGGGATACATTCAATGAGGAGAGCAAATCATCATACATTGCAATAGAATTCAAGTTTTGATTTAAGTTTAAAACTACGAGTTTCACTAAATGAAGAAATTGAAAATGTAAAAGGTATTTTTTTTTTCCTGGTTATGTAATAGGTAATTATTTTTGCCGGTTATGTAATAATTTACCAACATAAAAGGAGTGTCTAAAAATTATTCGGTGGATTGGGTGTACCACGTCATCGTGCTTATGTGATACACCCATCCAACAAAATTTTGATATTTGGTTTTTTTTTTTTTTTTGTCCATGTCATCTATTTGTTTTATTTTTCTCTTTCCTAATGTGCAATATCTTAATTGTTTAATCAAAACTACCATAAATATCTTACAAAAATATTTTATCATAATCAATTTAATTTTAATTAAAAAAATCAATTCGATTTAAATAACTATCATCTGGCTATCACTTCATATTTTAATTAACCTTTGCTTTTTTTTTTTTTTTAAAGAAAAATGAAGTTAAGGAACCATATCTCCCATGTCCACGATTATGAGGAACCTTCCTCATTCAAAAAGAGAATTAAAAACCAAAAAGAAGAAGGAGAAGAAGAAGAAGAAGAAGAAGAAAAAGGCACTGGGTAGTCAATTTTTACTTGAAACTTTATTAGATAATTAGAATGAAATCACTCTTATTTGATATTATTGTATTTTTATTTCTTTAGGATCTCTCTTCAACAAATATTCCTTTCACAACCATGTTGCAAAGTGCAAGCACATTGTTCCATATAAGTACTCAGATATTCATTCTATAGTGATTAGTTGTTCAAAATACCTTTTTCCCCAAAATTTAAAGCCTTCAATTTTTTTAATGGATAAAACTGCGGCAAAACCCTTTCTCATTTTTAAACCGTTCCGATTTAATCGAACGGTTGAAATGTTACCTGTGCACGATAACTATGATGTACCTTAAATTGTTATATTATATACTAAAAATAAAAAATAGAAATTAAAGAACATTCAAAAAAACTGATTTCTTAACCAGACAATCGGCGAACACCCCCGACACCGACGATAGTGCTAAGGGGGGGGCGGCAACTAGGCTTGAGTGCGGGTAGGGGGCACACGTCAGCATTGAGGGGGTGGGGGGGTCGCCTGGGCTTGAGCGGGGGTCGTTGGTGACGGGGGGAGGGGAGGGGGTGTTGGGATTTATATGTGCCCTAAAGATAGAAAATCAATTATAGAGATTTTCTATAAATATGACATTTTGATATTAATAAAAAGAGGTTATTCATGTTTAATAAGTTATGTCCTATTTACTTTCATTTGTTGATTGTATGATTATTTTGAGTAAACATAAAATACTCCTAGGCTGTTGGTAGTATATCGGATTACCATATGTATACGGGGTATACATAGAAGACGTGATAATTTGATAACAGTCTAAATAAATGGTCCGTAATCGATGGAATAAGATTTGGGGATCTTATTTGTGATAAGATTGTAAAAGTTGCCTACTTCCTTAGAGGGATGACCATCGGATTAGTTCCGAGTAGAAACTTTAATGTATACCAGTATTGAGGTATGACATTGGACTGGACCTAAGGTGTTAATTGATTCGGTTTAATAATTTAATTTATAAGAATCAATGACGCTTTGATTATCATCCTGCATTAATCTTAATCCTGAAATGAATACTTGAGTCGCATCCATGACTTATAGCACTTTGATCCACTATAGGTGAGGCACTGATAATTGATGGTCAATATACTTGTATTTTGGGTGCATGACTTATGGATGAAAGATCAAGATTCATAGATACAGAATCCATAGTTATCTTAACGATAGTACATGTTATTTACTTAAAGGCATTATTCGGGAATTAAAAGATAATATAACAAGATCTTGGTAATCGGTTTACTTTGTGTTATCTGATGGTTTACCGATTGTATGGCTTTATAATTGGTGGTTTTTTCATTTGAGAATAATGAAACTTTAAGTTAAATGATTGAAAAGGTAAAACGGAAAAATCCTTAATTCAATCATGGATAACATATGGGGATTAAGCAAATAATAAATAAATCATGAAAGAAGCACTGGGTTAAAAAGCTTTCGTAATACGGTATGTAAATGCGAGTTCAGCTTCAGACTTTTAGTGAAATAGTCATGAAGTTAATAATTGATAAATAATTAATTTGAGATTAATTTTTCACAAATATAGGAGTCTCTTTACATATTTCCATCATGTCCCTCTACTAGCTCATATAGTTTCATGAAGCATCTTGGGATTTGTTCCGAATGAGATCGGCAAATTAAATGAAAATTTAATAATGTCTATTAAGACATGGTACTCTCTAACATGCAATCCCAAAAGGATTGGACATGTAAAATTTATGTAGACAAATAATGTGATTTGTCAACATATGATTGGTTGTAAATAAAATAATTATTTGTTAATTATTTTGGTTAATTGAATTTTGGAAATAAGGTTGTGTTTGAATTAGTTAATTTTTGAAAACAAAATTTTTCTTTCCTAATTATAGGGCACGGTTTTTTAATGGATGGAGAGAAGAAGATTTTGTTTCAAAATTGTTTAAATATATTACAAATATTAAATTATTAATTGATTTAAATAATGGAGCTTATTTAATAGATTTGTTTTTGTTAAAGAATGGTGCATTTTTTTTGGTGGAAAGGAAATCTAAAATATTTTATTTATTTAAATTAATTAAATATGGATAATATTTGTGAAAAATATTTATTTAAATTCAAATAAGAAAATCTTATTTAAATTCAAAGGTTTAAAAGGAATTTGAATCTAGATAGGATTATGACTTTTTGATTAGTCTAGATTCTTGATTTAAATTTGAACCACCAATCAATATCCACATGAGGTGGAGCACGAATTTTTTGAGTTTCACCTAGTAAAAAAACATCCATAAGGTTTAAAGAACCTAACCTGAAATTTGAATGATCATTTGGTTCAAAAGATTATCTAGTTTCAAATATAGATATTTTTGAAAAAGGATTTGAGTATTAGATAAAGGCTAGGGGTTATTGAAAAAACCAACCATCATATCATACTTATAGGTTAACGGTTTTTGGGAAAGAGAAAAACGTCAAAATCTAGGTTTTTTGTGCTTGAGAAAAATTCATCTTTCTTGGGTAAGAGAAAAAGAGAGAAATTTTCATTGAATTAAAACTGTGAGGAAGGTTAAACCAAATGATATTTTTCATAGAAGGTTAACTGGTTCATGTTTTGTAGTTTTGAAGAATGAATCCGGATCGAATTCTCAACGAGGTACATCGGAATTGAGAATGTGAGATTTAGACTTCGGAAGAATTACCGGTTATTTGGATTCATAGCACGTGTGACCACACATATTTTGAGACGTGAGGACTTGAGAATAGTAGAGAAGACACGTTGGTCGACGCTCTAGTAATTCTGGAATCCAAGAAATAAGGTACAATTGATTATGTATTTAATTTACTGTTATATACATCATAAGTTTCTTTTCTGAATTGACATAAAAATTTTAAAACTTCCATTGTGCCATTACTCTGATATCGGAACCGTTTTTCCAACAAGGGGGTCACCTAGGCTCGAGCACATGGGCTCATGGGGGGTTACTTGGGCTCACGTGTGGGGGGGGGGCTCGGGTTGGGGCTCGTCGGTGTCGGGGAGGGGGTGCATGGGCTTAAGCGGGGGGGGGGGGGTGGGCCGCACATTGGCGTCAGGGAGGAAGGTCACCTGGGCACGAGAGTAGGGGGTAATTTCAAATGTATACAATTGTGAACCTATGATGTCTTCATGAAAGTAGGGGGTAATTTCAAATGTATAAAATGAATCTAGACAGAATTTCCTTAGATTCAATGTCTTCATGAAAGTTCACAATGTTCCCAAACTAATTTCAAATGTATTTAAATTTTATTCTAATTTATGGTATAATGAACGAAACCTAAACTAAAGTAAAAAGCCTAAAAACTAGCCTAAATTATCAATCTAATAAAAATATTAAAGTTTGTGCAAATTATAAAAACAAAAAACCAAAAAACAAAAAAAAAAAAATTGAAACCAGACAAATCAAAAATTCAGTATATAATAAAATGGAAAAAAAATGAAAATCCTCCCTCTTAGTTTTTTTAATATGTATAAATATATATATTTGTATGTATGTAATCGTAAAAAGGGAAAAGAAAAAGTTGAAAAATAGTTTTTTTTTTAAACGACAATATTTATATAAATTAAGAAATTTGTAAACGGAAAAAAAAAAAATCAAACTGAATAACTCCTCTGTTTTTTTTTTTTAACGAAAGAGAGATTTTTTTTTTGAAAGGAAAAAAAATGAAAAAAAAAATACAAGGACTTATCCGGCCTAATTTCACATTCGCTCCAAAAATAAAATTTGGCTTTTGACACCTCCTCGGCAATGGCGTCAACATTTGATTAACACTCAAAGATGCACTCGCAAAGACGTCGATTGTAGTATAGATTGGACGGTCACATCCATAGGGAGGTGACAACAAAATAAATAATATTATTAGAGTTAAACGTTAAAAAGACAAGGAAATAAAATAATAAAAAGTGCAAATATTTTTGGTGGATTTTTGTGATAGAGAAAATAAACAAAATATGAAAGAGATAAATTTTAGGTAGAGAAAAATTAAATAATAAATGAGGTAAGGCGTCTTGAATCCTTCATATGCTTCATTCTCCAATTTGAATCTAGTCTTCGATTTATGACTCAATTGCACGCTTCACATCCCAAACAAACAACTGGAAAATAAGAAATTAAATATCAACGAAAATAACAAAAGTGTTTCGGTGGATTAAATCTCTATGTTGAAGCCAAACGGATTTATCATTACAAGTTATCCAAAATCAACAAAGTACTGTTTTTAGCAAACTGCAGGAAAATACAACTCATAAAACAAATCTTTGTCAAAACAAAATGTAACAACACTACATAAACAAAGCATGACTGAATTTATATAAAAGATTGGCACAAAATATTTTGAATAGAAAAATGAGATGAAGAAATTTAATCCAATAAAACATATAATCTTTAAAAACCAAAAGAAAATCAAACCCAAATTGGATCACTCCACACATGAATTCATCACTAACCTCACCAAAATGTCTATCCTAACTTGCAATTCATCTTACAAAATTCTAATAAGAAAATATGAGATGAAAATGCAAGATGAAAAGAACATAAAAGAAAAACAAACTCCAAACTCAGCCAAAAAATGGTGAACGTCATTTGCTTGCTACAAAGGCCCTGCATATAGGGCTTGAATCCATTTGATCATGGAAAGAGTTTTGGCCCACGAAATTTGCCACCGAGCTGGTAAATTAGCTGGAGACTCGCAGCCAGCTAGAGGGATTCACACACGTGCGGCAGGAGACAAGGTTGGATTCTTAGGCCCAAGATTACACGACCTAGCTGGGAGGGAAGTCTGGCCCGGAGCTTGCGCACACATGGGAGCAAACCTGCGGAAGGAAAGGAAGAAAAGAAAAGAAAAGAAAGGAACAAAAAAACTAAAATTAAATTAAAATTAAATATCTCCAAAGTAAAATATTTTGAATTAATATTATGAATATACTCAATTAAAACTTAAATTATCAAATAAATTATATGAATAAAAGTGTATTTTTATATACTTATCAGATCTCAAAAATTCCCCTTAACGAAGGGACTTGGAAAATCGTTCCAAATGATGATCGCATCTTTTTTAGTAGAGGTTTAGAATTTTGTTCGAAATTTTGCTTTAACAGTTAGTAGAGAAGAAAAAGAGAGAAGTTTCTTATTTACAAAGGATAAATTATTTTTTAATCTAATAATTAAGACTAATATATTAAAACATATCTGTTTAAGCTTTAATGTTATGCCACATCATTCATCATAAAAATATTATGTCCCATCAACAATTCTGTTAAATTGATAAGCGAAAATGGACGGATGGAACTGCTTAAATGGTTTTGTGTTTATATCAAGGGCACAATGATCGATTTTGACAGTTCATGTAATACCCAGAATTTTCATGGACTTAAAATTTTTCTTTTTATTAGAAATTAGAAGTCCGCATGTTATGTTTTTATGATATTTCATGGAAAATTATGAATCGCATGTGAAATTCGTAATTTTATTAGCCAAGGTTAGAATTTTCTTTTAATCGGCTATGAGACTCGGAATAAAATGCCGAGGTTGGTAAACGACATTTTGAATCAAAAAGAACGAAAAGGAAAGAAAAAGGACGAAAAAGGATGTCATTTTAAGAAAGTCAAAGGTTTGACCGAAAAAGTCAACCTTGACAAAAAAAAAGTCAAAGTTTGACCAAGGACGGGTCAAAAATGTTGACCTCAAAAAAATGATGAAATGCAGTATAAGAAGAGACTGCAAAGACTTTTTATGGTCAAGAAAGCAAAAATAAGCCGTAAAAACCACCCTAAAAATCAAGCACACCGAATCAAGAATTAAAGGGCAAAAGGTCTCCGAAAAAGTAGAGAAAGAAAGTTTTCGATTCAATTTTACAAGGAAGAATTTTGGACCAAAATTACTGAGCACAGTATTTTTTTAATATCTGTGTGATACCAAGGAAAGGAAAATGAATTAATTTTGAAGAAGAAAAATGACAACAAAACCCATGATTCAAGGGATGATCACATGTGTGTGACATGACAAGCCTTAGGTGGCTTTGAAAGAAATTCTAGAAGGACTCTAGAACCCACTAGCCCTCCCCTTTGCTCTCTCATTTTCGGCAAGCAACAAGGGAAAAAGGGAAGACAAGGACAAAGTCTAATTCAAGGAGTCAAAGGACAAGAGAAAAGCCACAAAATAAGGGAAAAAGTGTGAGCTAGCATGGGAAAGGAAAGGCCTAGGAGCCTCCACATCACCCTTGTCCAACCACTCCCATTTTTCCTGCCAAAAGAATTCGGCAGCCATCCCTCCCAATCCCCCAAGGATCCGGCTGCACTAAGAGAAAAGAAAAGAAAATCAAGGGAAAAAGGAAGGTGATTGAACCTACATCACCTTTAGCCAACAACTCCCTCTTTGTTTTTCACTCATGGGCTGCCACATGTCCCTCCTTCCCCCTTAAAATCTGGCAGCAGCACACTCCCCATTTCCCTTGGTCGGCTGCACATGGGAGGTGAAGGATAAAGCCCCTTTTTGAGGGAAAAAGTTGATCAAGCCAAGTCCATCTCTTCTCTATAAATACCCCTCTAGAAAACCCACTTTTATATTGAAGAAATGTAGCAAAACTCTGCCCAAATTCCTCTAAAAAACCATAGGAAGAGAGGGAGAAAAAGAGAAGAGAAATCTGGAAAAAAATGCTAGAGGGTTGCGTGTGTGTTCTTCGGCTTTGCTAGGAGAGAAAAGAGAGAGATTTTGTGAGCCATGGAGACCCATTTTGGGCACCAAAACCGTGGCCTTTGGGGAGAGTAAGAGGAGTGAAAAATCTGGATTTTTGTTGAGAGAAATCATGGGGTTAAGTTCGGTTTTGGAGAGGAACCAAAAGGAAGGATTTCGGGTCCCTTGGTGGAGCCAAATCCGTGAGCAAGGATCAAAGAGGAACAAAGGGATTTTCAAACCCTAACTTGGGTTAAGGTAATTTCTTGAACCAATCTTGGATTTAAGCTCAAGATAAGTATTTTTATGATGATTCAAGATGGGTTTGTAAGGACATAAGTCCATCTCTTTTTCAGCCCTTAATTTCGGTGTATGTGCGTGATTAGGAGTTAGGGTTTGGTTGGCTTATTTGTGATGTTTGCTAGCATGATTTTTTTATGCTTGGAAAATGGTTAGGATGCATGCTAGATGTGTTGGTAAAGTCCCCTAAATTTTGGTCACAAATCTGCCCTAGAGCAGTGGCTGATTTGGTTGAAGGAAAAAGATGAATGTGATGCTAGTTTAAAGGATCCAAGAGCAAGACACCATGCAGCCAAGTCTAGGGTTTTCGGCTTGTGTGGGCTGCATGGGTGTGATGGATGGGCAAGAATGAATGTATGGGACATTAGAAACATTGCTTGAATTGCGTATAAGCTCCCGATGTGATCGGTCGAGATAGAATCCGCGAAATAGGACGTAAACCGGATTAAGCAACTGAAACTGCTATTTCGGAGTCGAAACTGGCCAGTTTCGGGAAAGTAGAATTTTGAGGCCCTTAGAGGCCGAACGGGGTAAAAGTTAAAACACAAAAGTTACTCGGAACAACTTTTACTAGAAAGCAGCATGAACAGAATCTCAAAATAAGGCTCTAAAGGCCTTCATTTTTATGAAAACCCGTGGTTGATCCCTGGGGCCAGTTTTCACTCCGTTTTTCAGGAGCAGCCAGATTCAAACGAAAACTGGTACTAATCTAGGCCGAACTGGATTTTACGTAAAACACGAAAGTTTTAGCATTTTTCGTTAGCTACAACTTTTGTGAAGACAAGTTTTTCAGATTATGAACGAATTTTTAAACTGGGTTTGTTTTACGAAGGGTGCGCAGGGAATCCGAAAATTTCAGCACCTTAGTTTTACAAATGCTTTCTAAAATTCGTAAAATTGTCTTTAAACCGTTGTTTTAACTATGGAAACCATTCCAAAGGTAGTTTCCGACCTTAAATGATTTTTATGAAGATCCGTTTTGAAAACGTGAATTTTTACAAGTAAAAGTAAGAGTTTAAGAGTTATTCCTCAACTCTTTCAAGTTAAGAAAAGAAAGAGATTTTTAAGTATTTAGATAAGATGATTTTTAAAGTTGAAAATCTCCTCAACTTTTCCATGTTAAGAAGAGAAATGAAATTTAAGAGTTTTGGGATTATTCACCCAAAGTGTTCAAGTTGAAGAAAAATGAAATTTTCCATAAGTTAAAGGAAAATGAGATTTTTCAAGAGAAGTGGAATTTTAAGGTTCAGAATTGAAATTCCACGTTTTTCCAAGAAATAAAGAAAAGAATGATTCTAGCCAAGTATTTTCAAGATTTATGAAGTAAGAGTTTTTACAAGCAAATTTAAGGATTTTTGGAAGATAATTATATAATGTTTTCCAAAAATAATGAAATGGAGTTTTAAGGTAAAAATGGGTAATCAAGCCGACTACGAACGGTAACCAAAATTATATCCGAGTTACTGGACTAAGCCCATAGCCCAACGTTTAGACCCAAAGGGGGTTGACCTTAGTTGACCACATGTTGACTTGGGTTGACCAAAAGTTGACCTTAAGGGTTGCCCAATATAACCCTAAGGGATATCAAGATTAATGAAATGGGCTAAGACCTAGGGTTATTGATGAGATAATAATCCAATGGATTACTGATCAAGAAAAAGTAAAGTATAAGCCCATGAAGAAGTAAGTGACCAATCAGGTTTACAAGAGATATTAAAGGGGACATACAACACACACATCTAGGATTGCTCATGGATGTTGGTTAGGATACCAACATCATATACCATGGTTTATGGTAAGATAAGTTAACCTTATCTTACACCTCCTTTGAAACAGGAATAGGAACCTGTTGAGATATCACGGGGAATGTTACGTCAAGAGCATAGGACCTAAGGTAAGTACAAACCTCACCTGTGGTATGGAAAAATAGTAATGTATGTTCAAATATGAAATTCTATGTTTAAATGCTATGTTTTCAAGATGCTATGTTTTTAAATGTTATCATGTTTTAATGAGGCCATGATTTAAAGAATTTCAAGTTTTAAAGAATGCCATATTTTAACGATGCCATGTTTTAAAGCGGCCATGTTATGTTAAAATATGTCATGTGCATTATAAGTTCTGATTTTGTGACATCATAAGGTATGTTCACTAATGATAAACCACTTGGTAAAAATACACAAGTAAAGTGTCGTACCAATCTCCCCCAAGGTGGAGGATTTTTATGTTCAAATTATGGATTCGCCCTCTCGTTGATGCGGGAGGGTGTAATCACCCAATGTTCCCAGAGCAGTTAGGGACCTTGCAAACCCTAACTATATCTGGAGGCGCGCTATATGTTAAGGGTACATACACTATGGGGCCCATATGAAAGATAAGTACAAGTTAAAAAGGAATGCATAAATGAACATAAATGGTTCATGCATATGTTTTATGATGAAGTATGTTTCAAGATGTTTAAATGAAAATGTTTTGTGAGATCGCGTTTGTACTTGCTGAGCGCAAGCTCATCAGATATATTCCATACTGCAGGTAGAGATAAAAGGCTTATAGCCTTACTTGGTGGGCTTGGAGACGATGCAGCAAGTGAAGGGCGGTATGGGATACCACTACGCATAATTTTCCGCATTATGTTTAAATTATGAAGTTTTTCATGTATGTTTAAATGACAAGTTAAGTTATGTATGTATGAAATGTTTTAAAGGACGATGCACAAGTTTGTGCATGGACTTCAAGTCAAGATTTTAAGATGAAGTCTCAAGTTTTAAAAGAAAGAGAAGTTCAAGCAATCAAGTTTCAAAAGAAGTTTTAAAAGAAAAAAAAAAATTTTATTCCGGATTTTCAAAGTATAGTAAGTTATGTGTGACGGTTCCGGCACCCCGCATCCGCGCGGTCGGCCCCGCCTGGGTGTCAGGTGGTGGATCGGGGCGTCACAGTTCAATAGGCAAAATGAGATATGATATATAATGTAGGGGTATTTGTGAAATTAATCCAATTTTAAAAGGATAATTTGTACCATTAACATGAGAGGATTTTGCAAAGAAAACCAAATTATGTCACACATGATTATAATTTTCAGGAGAAAAAAAAAAAAAAAAGAAGAAGAAGATTACTATTTGTGAAAAAAAAAAAAAAAAAAAAAAAGTTGAAAAGAGCAGGGAGATTTTTTTAACTCATCCCCTTACAAAATTATTCCCAATTTGTGCCTTCATAACATTACACCCATTCATACTTCGCTCCCCATCTCAAAAAATTCTCACTTCAGTACTCAAATTTTAAATTAATCTCACTTAATCTATTGCATCATAACAAAGGGGGGCAAAATGTGTATATATATATATATATATTCTTGTTCTTATTTTGGTGAGTACGTATACCCTAGAATGTGCGGCGCAGCATGAGAGGCGCTTCTTCAGCCCACATGCTTGTAGATGGTTCGGCTCTGTATGGTGTAGAATCAGTGTCTCGAATCGCAGTATCAGTCATTACGCTGCTAGAGTACCAACTAGGCTGACAGTCGTCCGTAAAAGGACGCGTCATCGATGTATTCAAAGTCAGTTCCATCTTCCCAGTAAGAATTTGCTCCACTTCGGACATTGCTGGTCGACTGAATGGATCTGCTTGAGTGCACAACGGAGCCACTCCTAGGGCTAGTTTTACTCCGTCTTCATCAAATACTGACAACGATGGATCCACCAGTTTAAGCACATCACAGATTTCTCTCTTTTCAATAAACAGCTCCCAAGCCTAGTAATTAGGAAGAAATGATTTGTGTCAAATGTGCATTAATGGAACTCAAGGCTGATAACTGATAGTAAAGCAAAATGAAGCCTTCCCATTTGTTAATGTAGATAGTCAGGATCCCTCTTAGATAGTTACGACGTATGCTGTACGTACATGAAATTTGTTATTGTGCTTACCGAACCGACAACTCCCGTGTATACATCACAATGTACCCGGCGAGTAACAAGATGTAAAATCACAACTCCATAGCTGTATACATCACTTTTTACCGAAACAGTCTGATTCCTCCAAACCTCCGGTGCCATAAATCCACTACATCAACAATTATATATGCATGTGCGTAAACTTTTAGTGGTCTACTTTAAATTTAAAACGAGTATTTAAGGGGAAAAAAAGTTGTAAAATTTGGAAAAGCTGAAAGTGCATCTTACAATGTTCCAACAGAACTCTTGTTACTCGCCCAATCTACACCATTTGCGAAGCCCATGGCCATACCAAAATCTGATATTTTTGCAGTGAAATTAGAGTGGAGCAAAATGTTCGCGAGCTTAATATATCAAGTGGAGTACATATTCAATCGGTAATCCTTCGTGAAGATAAGCTAGACCTCTAGCTACATCCAGACAAATATTGAAACGTACTGGCCATTTGAGCTCCAATTTGTTGTTTCTTGAGGCACATGTCCATGTATGAGTATTCTATAGTTAATGCTGTTGAAAATAACTCGAATGTATGTACTTCAGCAGTTATTAGACTATGGCGTTGTACATATTCTACGAGCATTTATATATATTCTAGCTCACGTACCATACAATGCTTGATGAAGACTCCCCTTCTCCATATACTCTAAAACAATAAGTTGGTTATCTCCCTCAGTACAGAATCCAACAACTTTCACTATGTTAGGATGTCCCCGTACTTCCACTTCTGACAAAATTTTATTTTCGCCTTTGTACGTCTGTTGTCTATTCGTGTACAGTTTCTTGACAGCAACTTGACTTCCATCGGGTAATGTTCCCTGTCAAAAAAATAACTGATATTATAAAATTTTCAGTAGAAAGAAAAAAGAAATCATGATACTTTCAAATACTTTTTAAACTACGCTAATAAAAATAGAAGGATCAATCTCAACGTGCGTAAACTTTAGGTTCTTACTTTGTCCTTTATTCTTTTAAAACTCCCACTTTATTCTCAAATTTTTAATTACTCTCATTTAATCTGTTATATTACCATTCCTGTTAGAAACAGACAGAAAAAGACCACTTAGCTACACTTCCGCTCTTTTTCTGTCTATTTTTAAGAGACATGCAAAAACAGATAGAAAAACACTACTTAACTGCACCCAACCTCGTTGTTTTCTGTCTATTTTTAACAGAAATTCTATCAAAAGGGATTAATTAAGATTGATTCAAAATTTAAGAAACAAGGTGGGAGTTTTTAAGTTTGATAACAAAGTAAGAATAAGTTAAAATTCAGGGGTATTGTTGAGAATAATCCATAGAATAGTATACTTTGCGACCTTTAATTAGTTAAAGGACTTAATATGTTCTTGCTTCTTGACAAGAGAGCTCAAAATACAATGCCAAGTAAATAGGATGTGCTGCACCAGGTAATGACAGATTAAGACAACGAAAATGAAAAACAAAAACTCGGACTGAAAATAAATGCTCATTTTAGGTAAATCTCATACTTAATTTGTCTAGAAGTAATTGTTAAATCTCATATTTGCCGAGCAAATTTCATTCTTACTCACTAAAATAAATACTATTAAATCCGACTATTTATTCCCGAATTTCTCTAATTAATACTCACTATGTGCAAGCCAATGCATCAAAAAAGGGGGAAAAACTAAACTAAACTAAATCTAACTAAACAACTTAGACTCGGTTAATTTGAAAATTTGGACTGAAAAGGAAAATAATTCACTAAGTTGCATGTTTGAGAATATTATTTTCCATTTCAATATTAAATTAACAAGCATCATATGAATCTTAAATATGCTAGAGGGAGGAAAACAGGATTTGAGAAGAATTGGGTCTCCCTCGTCAACTAGAGTAAGCTCGATTGGTACCAATCAAGCAATCTTGAAACTAACTAAAGAATTAACTACAAAAATTCCTTCGAATTTTAACTCTTGTAATACTTTACCATCGATATTTGAAATGTAACATATGTAACATCGCATCCCCAATCTACAATCCGTTATTTGTTAGATTTTTGACGGAAAATTTGCTCATGGCACACAATGAAGGGTACTTTGGTAATTCTACCTATTTAAAACTAATTTGGGTTTATAATTTAATTTTAATATTGAAATCTAACATTAGCATGAAGGCCTGTTAGCTTTACACACACACACACAAAAGTAGGCCTATTGGCAAGTCTTCTAATGTTAGATCTCAAAACTGATGAATCAAACATTCAACATGCAAAACAAAAGAAACTAAACCCCGAGAGCAACCATGACCTTGATTCCCGAAACTCACACATTTGCAAAATATATATATATATATATAACCATCAGCATGAGACTAAGATACAACAGAGTTTAAACTGGTTTCCTAGGTATTTGAACAAACAAGTGATAGGCAACTTATATATACTTCCTTAATCACACAAACAGGCTCAATTTAAAGTTACGGCTACAAGAAACTGCATTAATGTTGTTCCTTGCTTTATTTTTATTTGGGTTGAAAAGATTAGAGGAGAGAAAATGAAGGAAGGTCGCAATAAAAGGGATAGTACTCCCAGAAGCCCTTTTTTTTTTTTTTTTTTTTTGGGTAGTAGCTGGGGCTAAGGCTTTCGGAGAGACCCACCCACGGGTGGATCTCGCAAGCAGATGCCGCGGCGGCTTTGACCTTTGGGCAAGGGTCTCGCGAGCATATGTGTAAAGCTCAAAGATCGGGGGCGGCTTTGGCGGCTCATTGGCATCAGCGGCAGGGGCGGAGTAAGGGAAAGGTGGGAAGAAGATACCAGTTTTTTTTTAATCGTCATATCAAATAAGAATTAAATTTTGTTAAAAGGTATAGGTTAAGATGGAGAGACAGGAGAGTAATTTTATACCAAATTATTTAACCGCAACCTCCATTGCTGGCACGTCTTCTACGTTCTTCAAACTGATTGAAGGACGATTTTTATTAACGGAAATATGTTACATTTCAAAAATCATGGGACGAAGTATTATGTGAACTATACTTGGGAAGGATTTTTGTTATTAATCCGTAATCAAATAATCGCTTACCCGATAGACCTGTCCATATCCTCCACTTCCTATCACGTTAGTAGGATTGAAGTTACCGGTAGCGGCCTGTAGCTCATTGAAACAGAACTTCTTAAAAGGTTGGAGCTCTGCATATCAAACAAGAAGAAGTATCATCACTGTGTACTTGATGGTAGTCTACAAGCAGGCCCCTAGCTCTTTTTGTTTCCAAGCTGTTAGCCTAAATAGCTGCATGCCGGAAAAGAACCGGCCCTTTCAAAAAATGACATTATTATTATTATATATGACAAAAGAGTGTCATATTTCATATTTTTTTTGTCTTTTTTTTTTTTTTTTAATTCTATTTTTTAAAGACTCTTTTTTTTTTTTTTAGATTCTGTATGCAATTTTTTTTTGTTTGTTTTGTTTTATATTTTAAAAATCATTTTCTTTTAAGTTTTTACATGTATATAATCTAATAAATTTTTTTTTATTTTTTTAAAACAGTAAAAAAAAGGAAAAAAATAGGATATATATTTTATTTTGTTATAATGTTTTTGTTAGGGTTAGTTTTTTCCGGTTCTTTTGAGTTTAAAGATTTTTATTCTTTTTTTTTTGTTTTTTGCTTTATTTTTGTTTTAATTTTTTTTTTCTTTAAATGAGTATAATTATAGAAAATTTTTTCTTTTTTGCTTTTGTTTTAGTTTTTATTTTTGTTAGTACTATTGTCATTTTGATTTTACATCTTCACTGTTGGGAGAGATTTTAAAAAGAATTATACTTATTATGATTATCATATTTATCTTAACCAACTGTTTTTATCATATAATACTCATTTTATTTATTTATTTTTTTATTCCTTTCCCGTGTAATGCACGGGTATTAAACTCGTATCAACTATAATATATGGCGTTAGTTGAAGAGTCCACCTCGTGCTATGTTTGATTTAGATTATGAAGACTCCATGTAAATCTAATGTTGTGTGTACTTTTTCAATTCCTTACCTATATTGGTATCACTGGTCTGAGACTTCTTTTTCCTTCGGATAATAACGTAGGCAACCAAACCAACCAAAAAGGTTATTATTACGAGCACCACCACAACAACAACAGCAACACCGATAATTTCATGGGTCTTATCTTTGTCACTTGCTGGAGGTTTGTCCCTTGCCTTAGGAATGAAATCTGTATCCAGAGCACTTTATTTTAGCTACAGGACATATTCAAGAAAGAAGTCCTAAAACCACTTTAATTTTTTTCGAAGAACTAGAGGTCCCTAGGTCAACACTGACGGACGAGATAAATGGCCCAAAAGTACCTTCCTTGGGCGTGCAGCATGTTCCTTTTCCAGCCCAAAAGAGATGGATTTCTAGGTAGTTTTCTGTTATCTCAACCTTTAATTTCTTCTCGACAAATTGAGCAAAGATTCCATCTGCCTCCTTCTGTGGATCAAAGTCCCTTAAAACAAGCTTCCCCTAGACCATATACAGAAAAAAGTGAGACAGAAGAATAAATAATTATTTTCACTTGTAGAAGATCTGGGAGCAAAAAAACGTATTTGACATGATTTAAAGTTAAGGATATGATCAACGCCGCACAAAGATGTCTCTAATTATGATAATGGTCAAGCATTATTGTAACAAACTGGAGTACAGTACTTGTAATAGATGAAAGTGTAACCAAGGACATATGACAAGGGCAATACAACAATCCTTTGGTTTGCTAGAACAGAAGAACTTCGTCGATAAACTACTATAGCTAAAAATAAATAAATAAAAGCCCAAAAAACGTAACCCCCGGCATACGTTAGAATTGTCAATCATACCTGAATGAAAACATCGAATATGTGCCTGTCAACACTTCTCAGCTTACGAGGATCTCCAAAAGTAGCCTCTCGAAACTGGAGGTTCACGGTGTTGTAACCATTCCTAAGCTTGAAGATGAGGTATCTCAACGAAGAAGCAGCTTGCCTTGCTGTTTGGAAATTTCCGGACCGTGAAATATCTTCAGGATTGTTGCTCCCAGTGAAAGTTCCAACAGTACTAACTGCCCATGTCATGGTGCTGGAAACGTAATATGTAGCTGGACCAAGAGTTTCATTATCCCTCTCATACACCATACCATCAAGAGACTTAACTTGAGGACCACCACAGTTAATCCCGAAGCTGTTATCTGCCACAGCTGTAAAGAAATAGGCCATTTTTTATCTATACATTTAAAAAAGATAATTCCCCTTGCACATGCAAAACAGGACAAGCATAATTTAAAGTTGACGACCATTTACATAGTATTGAGCACCCATGGGACCAAATTACTACCAAATCAAAATTTCTCTACTTACAGTTGTCATGGTCTCTGTTACAAGGAAATTCTTGTTGAAGGCAGTTCAACCCGGGAGGCAAAATACTGAACGAACAAGACAACATCAATTCACTTGATAATCCTAACATTGGCAATCATGTTGTGGAAAATCATGCCATGAATGATTACCTGCTCGTTAAATTGTCTATCACGAAGTTGTTGGCAACTAAGTTTCTGCATGTTCAGAATAAATAAACAAATTGTACAGTTATTTCTACGTATAATTTGAGAAAGCAGGCCCATGGTTATAAATGAATTATTAAGGTTCTGTATGATATTAGTAATCCCGAAGAACACTGAAAAGGATAATAAACAAGTGAAAAAACTTGGTAACTGGAAATTTTTTGACTAATAAGTAATGGAATAACAAAAACACAGTAAAAAGATGAATGTTCCTCAACTATCAAAGACAAACAGTTGCACGTTTGGTTGATTGGCCCAAGGAGGAAGGCTGCCTGCTAAATTATTGTAAGACAGATCTCTGCAAAGCATAAAATCAATTTCAAACTAATCCTACCTAATAATATAGAAAAGAATGAGCTTATAAACGTTGCTTGATGCAAGAAACTAACGTGACATATCTGTATTACACATTATACTCACATAGTGGCAAGAGATTTGCTTTTTTGTTCAGGCAGGACACCTGTTAAGTTGTTGTTCCCAAGAAACCTGAGAAAGAAAATAGGTATATATGCTTCAACACATAAAAGAGTAGAGTTTAGAAGGCCTGTGATACAACAAAAAGATATCTCACAGAAAAGAGAGTGAACGCGAATTGAAAAAAGAAGCAGGAATTTGTCCATGTATGTTATTGAAGCTCAAATCCCTGGAAGAGAAAGTAAAAATTTCACAGATAGGAAGTGCTACACAAAGCAAAGTACATATCTGCACGAGCCATTAAGGAAGCAAAATACTTACTGATAGAAAACGCCGTTCTTTGTAAAGTAACCGTGCTTAGTTAGCGTGATCACTAACTAATCTATCCTAAAACCAGGGTAACTGGGACACGGAACATTGTCGTCGTTCAGCATTAGTTAGTTGCATGGCAGACTACACTAATGACGAAACACATAAGAAATTAGTCAGTAGTCTTGGTGTACCACATCATCGTGCTTATCCGATACACCCGTCATATATACGATTGCCATATAAGTGATTTGTCAATTAATCACCTTTCTTTCATACAAAATTTTATCTTAATTTTTTTTAATTAAAACTTTCATAACTACTCCATTGACAAATCACCTAAATGCCCAACTGTTGTGTTTACAACATAAACACTATGGCATGATATACTTGGTCTACTAAATAACTTCTCTAGAATACATTAGATTTAAGTCCTAGTGTCAACTCTAATGTTATTTTTGGTTGAGGTAAGAAGTGGGAGGAAATATAAGAATGCAGGGATTTTTTAAAGAGAAAATAGGTTGTTTAGTAGGAGAGAAAAGTGGAAAGATAAAAGGAATCTTGGATCCGTCCGACATTTTTATCCTTCCAAGAGGGGAGAGCTTTACTGGAGCGAAATCTTGTTGTATTTGCATAAAATTCATGTTACTCTATTTCCTCATTTAAAAGCTAAAATAATATTAATTAACTCACAAAATACTCATTTACTTAGTTAATCATATTTTTTTCCTTCCCATCGTACCAAATAAGATAAAGAAGAAAAAAAAAAAAATCCTCTCTCTCAATTATATCACTTTTCCTTTCCCTTGCATGTTTTCCTCTTCCTCCCTTTTTCTTTACCTCTTGCCAAACAGAGTGTAAAAGTAAATGGTCAGATCACTTACAACCATGTTAAATTTCTGTATTCTCCAATATCGGATGGAAGTGAAACTGAAATATTGTTATTCCTCAGTATCCTGCAGGATGTGTTAATGAGCAGTCATGGTATTTTCCGGAAGAACAACAAAATTTATTTACCTGTGCATAGGCCGTAAGCCATCAGGTATATACACTATCTTTGTCAGGAACAATATTGATGCTTACAGGATTTCTAGGGACTTCATATTCTTGATAAATTCCAGCGAGGAACCTCCATTAGATACTTCACCTATGCGCCTACAAATGTATCATGCACAAGATTGCTACCCTTACAAATCTCTGAGTGTTGGCATGAAGGTAATAAATCCCCGCAGCATGTATACTTACAAGTCAGTCAGAGAACTTAGATTGGCAAACGTCGGCGGTATTGGGCCTTCAAAATTGTTCCCTTGAATCCTCCTATGGAAGCATTTCAAGAAGAAATTCCTTCGTAAGTCTGAAATTAAATTCACTTTATTTTATTTAAAAAAAAAAAAAAACTTCATTTTAAATATCTAATATACTATAGTTTCAGTTAAATTTAATCCAGAGTGTTCTGTTTCCTCAATGTCACCATTTCGAAAATAATTTCTAAAATTATAGTCTAGGCTAATTAAAGATTGTTCAGGCAGGTTGATTGCAAACCCATAAATATACTGCATCTTAGCTATGACAGATGACTCTTTACTTATCACCACGCCACTTCAGGTTTAATGCTTGTTTGGTTGTTTCAATGAATATGAATGTTTTATGTTGTTCGGAGTTTTTACCATAAGATATTGCAATTTTATGATTTCTAGTTTGTATCATTGAATATATCAGTTAAGTCTCTACAATAGTTTCCACTTAAATCAAATTTAAGCCGACACTCTTTTAAATTTCATCCATTTGTTTGGGATTAACTGGAAGCAAAATCCAAAAACTGGTGTGACCGTGCAAGACCATCAGGTACCCCCAGACAATGGCAACTTTTTCTTTTTCTCTCGGATACAGACAATGATAACTTCAAATGTGCTGGAAAAAGAAAAATCACTTACAGCGATTTTAACTTGGTAAGTTGTCCCATTTCCTTTGGCATCTTCCCTGACAGTGCATTCGAGCCAAGTTCACTATGATAACAATAGAGGGAGAAAAAACCACGTGAAAATATGAGAGGAAAAAAAAATTATAAAGAAACTAACCCCTCAAACAGCATAGATATGTAAATTCAAACTTAAAGTTGGGATTATATATAAATCGGCATAAAAGGTGGCTTACAGGTGTTGCATATTAATTAGATTGCCAATGGATGGAGATATAGGACCAGCTAAGTTATTCTGGGCTAAATTCCTGCAACAAAACAAACAAGTACTGTCAGAGGATGCAATATATTGTGTGGAGTATCATCTGACCATACTGGAGAACTAGAACAACAGCACGTGTAGGATATTGATTTAAAATGTTTTGACAGCATAAACAAAATGTTAATTAGAACCGATGATCGCCATTGTTGTTTCTGAGACAGTTGTTTATTAACATGTTGGATTGTATGGGTTTTTGGGTTGCCACAAACAATATTTGTGGTTGCAGGCTTACTGATCATTGGCCTCATTATCTGTCCAATCTCTACAGTGTTTCGCCTACTATGATAATAGACTTGCATCATCTGCTTTTATAGAATTTAAGAATATGTTCTAGCGGATTTTTCACCGCGGAAGAGATTGTAATCCAATTCGCACTTGGGGAAAAGATAGGGTCTGTCCTATTTTTGTCGAACAAAATTCGATCTAATCAAACGTCGGTTTTTGAAAATCCCATCCAATCCAATCCGTTAATAATGTAACATTTAATCCAATCAAATCCATTTATAGTCAGTTTGGATTGGATTGGATCAATCGGTTGCTCTTAAATTTTTATATTGAATTTCATATTTTTTTCTTCTTCTTTGTCTATTTTCTTGTTTGGCCTGTCAATAATAAGTAATCTATTAGGTGTTTTTTATTTCAATCACTTATTAATTAAATATCAAAATTTAAACAAAACAAGCAAGAATTATAAGACATGAGAATGTGTAACATAATATGTTGGGGAATTAGAAAATGAAAGAATGAGTTTTTTAGTGTTTGTATCATACTATGTAGGCTTTGAAGTTTTTTTTGTTGTGAAGATGTATGAAAAAAATACCAAATTTTGAACAAATTATTGACCAAAAAGCTTAACGTTCATTTCATATCTAATTTTATCATATAGATTATAAAGTTAAAGAACAACAATAATAGAATTTATCCAAAACAAAATATAAACACAGCTCTTCAGAATGGAAAGCATACAGATTGGTGAGCGACTTCAAAGTCCACAGCTCCTTTGGGATCGGACCAAAAATATCCATTGCCCGTACTTTCCTGCAAAATAAAAAAGAAACAAAAAAGTTCATGAGGAAAAAGTAAACATGAAAAAGTTTTTGTCTAAAAAAATATTTTAAAAAAAAAAAAAAAAGAAAAGATGTATTTCAACGGAGCCAGCTAAGGCCTAAGGGGACTGTCCCCACATACACAACTACTCCACTAGGCAGTCCACCTAATTTCTTATGCCGAAGGTTTTTTGTGGTCGATTTACAATATATTCTATTTATGTTTTTTCCTTGTATACCAAAAATAAATAAATAAAACTACTCCACTAGGCTTCTTTTTTATTTAAAAAAAAACAAATTTTCATAATTAATATCCTAAACACATGCTGCCAACGGGTGTCATGTTTGTTTTTCCGTCAAAAATTTAACTGAGACAAGAAATTAACAAACATTTTCCAAATTCAAGAAGGAAAAAAAAATATTACAAATTGAAATTTGGGAAGAAAAATGAAATTTGTCTTAAAAAAATATTATAATTTTACACTCATTTCTTTTATTGTTTAGCCTCCCTTTATAATTTTCTAAAGTTTTTTTTTCAAAAAAAAAAAAAGAAAAAGAAAAAGAAAAAATTTGTATTCCAATAAAGCCATTTAAGAACTAAAGGGACCAAGTCCTTATGTGACAATCATCAGTCGCTAGAAGAAAAATGATAAACTGTACAGTCTCACATTATTTGGGAATGGATAAATGTGATAGTTTATAAGTAAAGAGACCACCGCTTAATGGTATAAGGCCTATTGGGATGAGTTCAAAAGCAAAACTGTACAGGCACGAGGCTCCAAGCGAACAATATCATACTAATTGGAGGCTTAGGTCATTACAAATGATATCAAAGCCTATACCCAACAAGAGGTGTGGCCAATGAGAATGTTGAATCCCAAAAAGAGAGGTGATTGTGACAGTCATCAATTTTTAGAAGGAAAGGGGTAAGTTATGTTGTCTTACATCGTTTGGAAATGAACATATGTGATGGTTCATAAGCAAAGAGATCACCTCTTAATGGTATGGGATCTTTTGGGATGAGTCTAAAAGCAAAACCATGCGGGCACGAAAACCAAAACGGACAATATTATACCAAAGGAAGATAGGGATCGTTACATCTCATGAACTCAACTACTCCACTTGGCTTCTTCTTTTTATTTTTTAATTTTAAGTTATAACTTTACACTTATTTTTTCTTGTACAGCTCCGTGAAGACATAAGAGAGAGATGAGGAAGAGAGAAGGGAGGAGATAGAAACCCAACAAAAATTATCATAATAACGTCACAATTATCATAAAAAAACCTAAATCATACTAAAAAAAATTCGCTTTCTAAGAAACCTAAGTCATCCTCTAAAAATATGGTTATAAAAACCTAAATCATATAACAAGCAATCATTATAATAAAAAATTAGTAATTAAGATAAAGTTACAATAATAATTAAAAATATATATATATGAAATCTAATAAGAGAAAAATGATGTTAAATATAGTAAAATGACAAAATAAGTATTACAAGCGGTTGTGTTTTTTTTTTTTTTAAGAAAAAATAGACATTTACGCAATATTATTAAAAAAAAAAAAACAGACAAATTTCGAAACGGTGACCTTGAAATAGACATTATATAGAATTATTTCTTTAGGTTATCCAGATGTTACATGATTAATTTAGTTTAAAAAATATTGACTTAACTTAAAAGTTAAGGAAAAAATTTTATGGCTTGGACCGTGCTTACAGGTGTGTAATGTGACAAAGAGAGTGGTTGTTGTAGGCGCAATCGCATTTGATGAAGGGGTTGTATCCGCTGTCGTCAAAGCTGGTGGAGTCTGTCGCCGCACCACTGCAAGGCTTCCCACTAAAGTTCCACTGCGCCGAATTAGCTTTGATGTTCCATTGAGCAAAGATAGAAATCAGAGCTCTCTCTGCGCCAATCAGATCAACATTCAAATACTATTTCAAGCATCAAACAAATAAATAAAATAATGTATACAGTGAAAAAAGGGGGGGGGGGTAAATTTACAGCTAAAGAGATTCTATGAATTTCTCTCTTATTTATTTATTTATTTATTATTATTATTTTTTTTTTTTCAAAGCTAAACATTCTGCGCAAAATTCTGAAGGAATAAAAGAATAGATCCAAACATAGAAAACCACGTATTCTCGAATCTATTTGTTCTATGTCCAGAACCATCGATGGAAGCATCAAAAGTAAGACCCGCAATATGACCGCTATTATGATCTGTACGATAAATAGCGAACCAAACTCTGCTAACTATGTAAGAGCCATACACATACAGAATCTACCATCTACAGAGGCGTATAAGTCAGGCCGTTTTGGTCAATGCTCTCCCAAGCTTAAAGACTTAAACAACAGCCATGAACACAAAGACAGAACAGATTTTTATAAAAAATAATAAATTAAATTAAAATTTGGAATAAAAGATAAATGCTCTAAACTAGCGTCTTCAAAACAAACACGAATTCACAAAGCATTTCTCAAAAAAAAATTGGAAGAGGAAAACTTTAGGAATAAAGGAAAAAAACCTTCTGCGGGGTCCGTGATAGGTAGATCGGCGCGATCTGATTCCTCGTGAGCTACCCGATAGCAAGCAAAGACAATGAAAGTGAAAGTAAAAGCTCTGGAGCGTGCTAAAATCCTTTTCGGTGCGGATTTATGACGACAACTAATTACAGTCCGACATTGATCAGATATACTCAATGCCAATTGTAATGCAAAATATCTTTATATATATATATATATCATTTTGCCCTCTCATCTGTACTCATGGGGAGGGTTTGGTGAATGAATTTAATTTAAGATTTTAAATTTTAATAATAATTTTTATTAATTTTTTAAAAGAAATAAAAAAATTTTTTAAAAATTATAAAAAAATTTTTAAAAAAAATAAAAATTATCATAAAAAAATACAATTTAATTTAAAATATAATATAATATTAAACATACCCGTATCATTCATTTCTGAATCTACCCATAAAAATAATAATTATTGATCATGACGTTTATACGTCTCCCAAAAAGTGATGATGTTTGACCATTCTAAAAGCCAATCACTACATTTTTTTTTTTCCTTTTTTGCTAACCCTGGAATCACTTACATTAATTAAAGTGGTTGTTTAGTAAACCAACTTATACAAAAATGAATATATATATATATATATATTCCACTTGTTTTTATCTTTATCCGATAAATTAATAATTTTTTAATTAATTTTTAAAAAATCAATCAATTTTTATTTAAATATTTCAACTTCTACCTATCAATCAGACAGGTATTAATCCTTGGGTAGTTTTTTTTAATACAAAAATAAATTAATTGCGTATAAACATCCATACTCAGTGTTAATACATAAGTTTACTGGAACCACAGGTGGATGGTAAGGATTCAAGAGGCCACGACTCATAGAGTCATCAAGTACATAGTCTAATGTGTCATGCATGAACCGAATTCCAAACTTTTGATCGGGTAGAAATGAAGGCTTCATATAACCTCGTCACCGTGTCATCATTTTCTACTTTTCAAAATCTTAGTTAAAGTTATTTTGTGTTTTTTTTTAACTGTTCTTTTTGCAATTTTACTCAGTTTTTTAATTTTTTTTATTAATAAATATCTAAATTATTATTTTATCAAAAAGACCTTTGTTGATGGAGCCTGGTCGATTCGACAAGTACGACATGTCGAGGCAGTAGATGTGGTGGTCTCCGGATGGTTAGTAGGGTGTTGCAGAAAATCTCTACTCACAAATAAATGAGTCGGACAAGTGATAAATTGATAAATAAGAGTGTCTGCATTTAATTTTAATTAAGTACCAAAATTTGTTAATTTTGAAATTATTAGAACGAACCATTCCAACAAAAGAAGAAAAATACTAATTCAAATAAAGAATATAAACTAGATTAACAAAACACAAACAAAGGAATTTAAAAATTAAAAATTAAAAATAAAAATAAAAATAAAAATAAAAATAAAAGACGCAAACAAAGGGTTGGAGGCCCAATCTCACCTAGTCAATCCAAAAAACCATCCGATTTCTACCTAACTTAGTTACCTAGTTGAGTGATGGCCAAAATTTTTCTAACTTATCTACAAGCCACTCCCTGTAGTCGAGTAGAAATATTCACTATTAAAAAGGTATACTATATTCTTATGAGTACCAATTAAGGAGAATTCGTTAAGCTTTAGATTCCCTCTAATGGCTACATAATTATAGTAGGTATCTTTTTATCATACTATCATACTAGCAATTATGTTACTCTATCTTTGACCTAACACGTAAATCAATTTTTTAATTTAATTATGATTACCTAAACAATGAAATGGTAGCTAAAAATTAAACACCCATAGAACAATCACTTAACAAAAATTAGATAAACACAAATTAAATTAGAAACTAAAATAAGTAAAGTTTCTTGATTATGCTAAATTAATCCTAAAACCAACGCACTACACAATAAAACATAAACATAACCATAAAGATAAGAAAATATTTGCAAATTAAAAGTTAAAGCACTTTTGAATCCAAAAAAAAAAAAAAAAAAAGGGGAAAGAAGAACTCATGAATGTCTTCCCACTCGTCTCCCTTTTTCTCTTCTTCTCCTCTTGCGATTGAAGATGCTTCCCCTTTTTCATGAAGATTAAAAAACCTAAATATGAAAATAAAAAATTTGGTTCGTTAAAGAGAGCTATTGAAAATAATTTTTTCAAAACAAAAACGTTTTTTTTTTTTTTTGGTCATTTTCCTCAAAAGTAAACCTATGTCAATATTCACATTTCCAACTATATTTTACAAACAAACTTTAAGGGGCCGTTAGGGAGAGGTTTTTGGAATTCAAAATTTTTATCCTTTTTTTTTTTTTTTCAATTTAAAATTATTTTTCACTGTTCACATCTCAAGATGTCTACAGTAAATTTAGGGCACGTTTGGGGCGCCGTCTAGATTTCAAAATCCCAACTCTAAATTCAACTTTTTTTCTCTTCATTTTCAAAAAACTTAAACTTTAAAAGTCCATAATTTTTTTCATTTTAAATCAAAATGAGATAAATTTAATGTCAAAATGCTCGTAACGATGAGACAAACAAGACAATATCCATTATGTATATTTTTTTTCAAACACATATCAAAATTTTTTACTATTTTTTATATCATAAATCTTTTTTAAAATTTTATCTCCAAACACACAATTCCAACTTAACATTCAAAACATCACGTTCAGATATGCCCCAAATGAGCCTTTAAACTTTAAAAATTCATAATTTTGTTATTTTAATTCCAAGTGAGATGATTTTATTCATATATATATATTGTATATAATTTTGAGAGAAACGAAATAAGATCTATATGGATTGTTTTTCAAAACACAATTTAAGTTTTTACACTTTTTCACTTCAAACAGTTTTTTTCAACCAAACACGAGGCATTCCCAAACTCTTTCTTATCAAACTCCCCAAAACCCATCTCAACTTCAATCTAAATATCTCAAAAACTTCATCTCAAATATTTCCCCCAAACGGGCCCCAAAGTCCATAATTTTGTTATTTCAAATTAAAATTAGATGTTTCGTTTTTTTTTAATTAAAGAAATTCATAGAATGTTAAGGGAAACGAAATTTGATCCATGTTGTCAATTTTTTTCTGAACGTATTTCAAGTTTTTTATATTTTTTTCACTCAAAATGATTTATTTTTTTTTGGGGTAAAATGAATCATATATTATTAAAACTCAATGCAATTCTAATTCAAGGGAGCAACTGCGGTGGAGTCTTTATGAGAGGCCCAACCGTAGAGCTCATTTTTATAGCCATATGATCGAAATTTTAATGATCCTGATGGCGCAGGTCCATTAGGTGTAATATAGGATTGGTTGTATATGATAAGTCATTAAAAATAGAAGAAAGAAAAAAAAATCATTCACAAAGGGAAGGTGGCCACAAGGGGCATGCGCAGATCTAGCGCAATGTTTGGGGGGGGGGGGGGGGGGGGCTTGTCATCGGTGTCGAGGAGGGTAAGAACTGGGTGTAACGACTCCTCACAAACCGTAACAGTTAACTTCACTTTTTAACATTCATCTCTTATAAAATTGCAAAAAATAATAAACTTGAAATAAAAATCTTGACTTATCGGAAACTTTATTTAGATAATTATAGAAAATTCTAGAAATAAAAAAAAAAAAAGAACTTTATCAAAATAACCTTCATAATTAATATAAATTTTTAAAACCATTTCATGAAATAAAATTGAAATCCATATCATCCAATCAAAATAATTATGAACTAATATCTCAAAACTTTATTAAAATTAAAATTGTTCATTCTATGATCGTTTCTTCCGTTTTCTTATCACACATCATCCCACTTCCGCTTCAAGCTCCTCCAATGCTACATCTTACCATTTCTTTTATCTGCAACATAAATTAACTTAATAAGTAAGGGCTTAGTAAGACATTTAAATCTCACAAAAATAAATAGTACATATTTTTTTTCATCATCATATCTGATCTTCATAAATAAGAACATCTTTGAAAAACTTTTTAACTTTTAAAACCGTCATATATTGGGTCCGGCGTTATACCGTCATAGCGCGATAGTCACGAAAGGATTGAGGTAGCTAATCTCAAATCGACGGTGACAACATCATCACCATTATCATCAAGGGTGCACATTGTCATTTTAAAACAAAAAAAATACATATACATACACACACACACATATATATATATTTTATCAATACGTTATCATAAGAGAAGTATTAAAAAAAACATTATAACATCATCATCAACGCCAAAATATATATTTCACAATTTTTTAATTCATATTGCAGGTGAGAGTGTATTTACATAAACGCCTTACTTAACCTTTTAAATTTTTTCCAATGATGACGCGTGAATAAGGGATCCTTGCGGGGGTCTTAGGGGGGGGGCTTGGGAAGGCGGGCCTCAGTTATGCCGGGGGCGTCTGGCTTGTGGGGGGACTCGTCATCTGACGGGAGGGAGGGGTGTCGCAAGGGGGTTTGTCAATCGATGGGAGGAGGGGCTGGAGGGGTGAGGGGGGTAGTTGGCTCGCCGATTTTTTTTTTTAATTTCTTTCAATTTCTTTTTTTTTTTATTTTTAATTTTTTACTTTTTAGTATATAATATTATAAATAAAAGTACATTATAACTTTAATTCACAATTATTTAGGCTGTTAAAATTAATCAAACAATTTATAATATAAACTATACTGATAAAATATATATAAAAAAGGTTCTACTACAGCCTTTCCTTCAATCCAATATCTGCCCCCAATAGGTAAACCTTAAAATGAAAGTCCTAAGACTACAAATCTATATATATATATATATGTATATTTTTTTTTTCTATTTTTTTCCTTCCCTTTCCTTTTCCTGGCACCATGGCCGAGGGTTTACTTCACTTCCCTTTCCTTTTCCATTTTTCTTCACCTTCGTTTCTTCTTTTTCTTTGGTGAATAAGTTTGAGTTGGAAATTTTAAATTTCAATAGTAAATTTGTGTTGACTTTTTAGAAAAGACAAAAACCTTTTTAGAAAAGACAAAAAAACTTTAAAAAAATAAAAATAAAAACTGATATGAAAATTTTAGTTTGAAATGGTTTTCCAAATGAAGCAAGAGTTATCATAGTGGTTCTAACGTGGCCGGAGAGGCCGTTGAGCTGGAGTAGAAAGACTAAGACAAGGCCAAATTGGGGTCGATTAAGCTCAAAAGAAATACATAGAAAATGGCTCCCAGAACACCATTTGTCTCCAAAATTCGAGAAGAGTTTGCAAAATGCAAGAGTGCAAACAAAAAGGAATGAGTAACACCAAAGAATGGTGGGGGGAGCACGTAAACGGTTGATGGAGAACTTCATGGTAAGCAATGACGGAGGGAGGGGGCCCCCTAACTTTAAAAAAAAAATTTATATAGGGTTGTTTTTTTTTATTAAAATATATATATATATATATAAATTAGTCTTGATCCCTATTAATTAAAAGTTATGTATATTTTATTAAACAAATAATTTAGATTTTAAAAATTAAACATTTTAATTAAATTTATAAATATTAGTGGCTTGATCTAAAATGTAAATCTAAATTAAAAATTTTAATAGTATAGTAATTTAAAAAATTGGCCCATTATATATCCATATAAACTAAAAGCTTCCAAAGAAAGCCAACTTTTTACTATCCCATTTCACTATTTCCAAAAAAATTTGAAAATTTTCTCTCTTTTTCAAAGGTGTTATAATGATCCCTCACGAGCCATTACAGTTGATTTCTTATTTAAGCATTTGTCTCTTATAAAATTGCGAAAAATATTAAGTTTGAAATAAAATATTTATATAATGGAAAACTTTACTTAGATAATTTTAGCAAACTTTAGAATTTTTTTTTTACTATATCAAAATAACCTTCATAATTAATATATACATATTTTTTTAAAAACCCAATTCATGAAATAAAATTTAAGTCCATATAAAACATCCAATCAAATAATAATAAATTAAAGTCTCAAAACTTTATTGGAAATAAAAAAAATGTTCATCTCATGATCGTTCCTCCCGTTTTCCTATCACATATCGTCCTGCTATCCACTCCAAACTCCTCCAATCCTACATCTTACCCTTTCCTTTATCTGCAACATGAATTAACTTATATAAGCAAGGGCTTAGTAAGACACTTAAATCTCACAAATATAAATAAACAATTTTCTTTCATCATCATAAATATAAATATCATTTAAAAACTTTTTAACTTTTAAAACCGTCATATATTGGGCCCGGCGTTGTACCATCATAACGCGCTAGTCACGGAAGGGTTGGGGTAGCAAATCCCAAACCAACGGTGACAAAAGTCCGCTCATCGGACAACATCATCATCATCATCATCAAGGGTGTACAACGCCATTTTAAAACATAAAATACATATACATACCATATATATACTTTTCATAAAAACGTCATCATAGGAGAAGTATTAGTTAACAACATCATAACATCATCATCAACATCAAAACACATACTTTTCAAATCTTTAATTTATGTTGCAGGTGAGAGTGTACTTACATAAATGTCTTATTTAACATTTTCAAATTTTCCGATGGTGACGCGCAATTAAGGTCTCAAGTGCTCGCTTTTAGAACCGTTCATGCTATGCGTAATAAATATAATAAAATCAACAAAAGCTCATAATAATTCATCAAACACATCTATCATATCATAGCGGTGCCTAAAAGGCCTATTTCATCATTCAATAACATCACAACACAAAAAAAATTGAACAATTTCATGAAATTTTAAATCCTAACCGAATCTGCCAATCAGACCTTTTTCCTTTCAAAAATTCATAACAATTCATACAGTGCTCCAAATGATCTAAAACTAATTTTAAACGAAAGTAGACATCAAGATCTTTCAAACAGTATTAAATTTATTAAAAACGGAGACCGTTTGAATCCTCAAAAACAGTTTTGAAAACAGACCGCTAAAATCATATAGAATTTGACGGCCGGACCTCTGTCTATTTGAAAAATCATAAAAATTCACATATATCTCCAAATGACCTAAAACTAATTCCAAATGAAAATAGACATCTAGAGTTTTCTATCAATATCAAATTTATTAAAAACAAAGACTGTTTGAATCCTTAAAAACAGTTTTGAAAACGGACCGTTAAAATTATATAAAATCTGGCAGCCAGAGCTCTGCCTCTTTGAAAAATCATAAAAATTCACATATATCTCTAAACGGTATGAAACTAATTTCAAATGAAAATACATATCTAGGGCTTTCCAACGATACCAAATTTGTTAAAAATGGAGACTGGTTCTATCCTTAAAAGTAGTTTTGAAACATATCATAAAATCTGGAAATTCTAGTAACAGTGGTCAAATCCGAAAATCATTAAAAGTATACAAAAAAAATATCATCACAATGTATATGATTCATACACACACACACACACACACAACAGCCCTAAGACATGTTTTTAACACATAAAATTATTCAATCATCATATCAATGAAATCATAAATCAAGAAATCAAAAACCCTAATTTTGCCTTGGTCACAAAATCAACCTTATCGCCATCCTTCGATCATCATTCGATAAATATTTCCCATCCTCTCTTCAAACTCACATAAAGACACTCATCAAGAAAATCATCCAATCCCTCAAAGAATCCCAAACTAAAATTAATAACAAAATCATTTTCATCGTTAAACAATACCAAACATACTTTAAAATCCTTTGATTTTTGGTTTGAAAGAATTTAGAGGTTTGGCGGATGCTCTTCTTGTTTTTTTTTTTTCTCTATGTTTGAGCGTGTGAGGAAAAGAGAGAGACCAGACAAAGATAATTAGAATGAAAGGGAAAGGGAGACTATGGTGCAAAGAGTGAGCGTTGAAGAAAAAGGGTGTGGACTTTGTGGATTTCAATAGGAAGTCAATTGAATGCTAATTGGCTGTCAAAAACTTATTTTGGGTAGGAAAATTGTCAGATAAAAAAAGGAATTGAATGGGAATTAGAGGAGTTTTTTTTTCTTTCCTTTCCCTCGGCTGTAATTACCTTCCCCTTTATATATTTCCCCCTTATACCGTGCATGCCACATATAACACACACACATATATGCATATAACATTATATATATATATATATATTTGACTAATCAAATAACTTAACATATATATGCTATATATATGTAAAGACATATAAATATACTATATAATCTGTGTATATGTAAAAATGAAATATACATACATATAGTATATACATATAAACATATAATATAACCGTATGGCTAAATATGGTATATATATTATATGCTTTATATAACTTACAAAATAAATGCAACAATTTTTTTATTATATATATTTAAGCCATCACACAAAATTATCAAGTTGTCATAAAAAAAAATTCATCAATTTGACATGAACTTTGTTCTAGCACATCGAGTCCTCGTCGCATCACCTGAAAAAATAACTCAACATAACATTAGGATTAAGAAGTTTCTATCTCATCACATTACCAATATTAACTCTAATGTTAATTTTCTAATATTATTGTCAGTTAGCGTTTAGGGCGTTACAGGTGTTAATTTTTCATCCTGAATATTAGAAATTATCTAGTATTCCGAAATTGTGTCAATGCTTGGTGAAAACAAGAAAATTAACTATATATCCTCCTATTGACAAATTGATTAGGTTTGTTCTCACTCTTCCTGTATCAAGATATATTATACTTAAAACTTCAAGATATAAAACTTAAATGGCTTTGGTATTGTAAAAATATTGAGATCAACACTTCAATTTTAGATTCTTTCTTGCATTATTTTTGTTTCTAATTTCATGTGACTAATAGTAGCATATTGTGTCAATATATAATAAATTTAATAAATAAAAATTGTTACATATATATATATATATGTGTGTGTTAGTATAATCTTGATTCAAAAATTTTTTTTGCCCACTCTAATAATAAATCCTGACTTCATAGCTGATGGTAAGGACTGTGGATAAGATATTGTCACCGACCTATCTCTGAAGATAGCTCAGAATCATGCTGGAGACGGACATGTGACCTTCGGAAACAAATTTTGGAGACTTCCAAGGGAATTTAAAAAAAAAAAAAAAAGGAAAAAGGAAAAAAGAAAGAGGCCCATGGATTGATGGTAAGGATGAAGACGGTGAGGGTTTTGGGGGTTTTTTTGGGCTTCAAACTGCTATTGCTATATGGAGACTTGGGAGTGGTTTTGAAACTCAATACTCTTAGTGAGATTTCAATCTCTGTCGATTCTCTCTTTCCTACTCTCATGATCTGTTTACTTGGGATCTCTCTTTGATGATGAATACTCGAGAGGAATAAGGCCTTTTGTTTAATAGGGAAAGACTCGAGCCATTTTCAAGGTAGCATTGAACAAATATGTTTTGGGCTCCAGAGGGGTTTTTTGCATATCCTAATCCATTACAAGTT
>JAINRI010000713.1:0-33658 GCA_025413485.1 Ficus microcarpa
GATTTACGAATAAATATTGTATTTATCAAAAGGAACTAAAATCTTAAAAAAATGGTTGATAAAGGATCTTTCTAAAAATAGTATATGGGAAGTGCTACAATGAGCGGCGTCCTTGATTTTCCCCATCAATGCGGTAAAAATTTTCAACAGTTAGATTCTATTTAAACGATTAAGATGTCGTGTGAACACGATATTTATTGTGCATTTAACTGCATATGCTTACAAAACAACCAATACAAAAAAAAAAAAAAAAATACAAAACAAACCTCAACATTCTTTATTCACAAACTCTCGTTCACTAGCCCGGCGAAGAAAGCAGAGCAGGTCGCCGGAGGTGACAGAGTAGGTCATCGGATGTAGCATATCATCGTTCTCGCCTTCTATCGACAACATTTACCATCGCGACATTGCAGATCTTGAACGGTGCGTCGCGCTCTCTAGATCTCCGTGACATTCAAACTGTGTTGGTTTCCCGATGAGAGCTTGTGAGGCGGAGGGCTCCCAGTGGTGCGACAATGACGGACGGAAATTTAGATTTGCGAGTTCGTGACGTGGGCGATGGTGGCTCATGCTCACGCTGAGGGGAAGACGAATAAGCTTGGTGATGGCGGCGATGTCGATGGCGGCATCGGTGTTTTGGCTGCAGACAAGGAGATCCAGTGTAAGGGAGGACCTTCTTCTCCGGCAATGACACGGGAGGGCATGATGGCGGCGGGGTGCTTTCCACCGAGGCTTGTCGGATTTTTTTTTTTTTTTTGAAATGTTTGATATTAATCAGGTGTGAAATTCTTTGAAACCGTTTGATACATCTTTTTGATCTCAACCATTGACAAGTCATCTAAAGGTTAAAACTTTTTACACCATTAATGGGGCAAAGTAGCCTACCCCATTGTAGAAATCCCATATCCAGAGATTTATTTAGCTAATTATTTTCTTATTTTTTAAAACTTTTCTGTTAATTTAATTGAGAATTTTTTTTAATCATCACTATTACAAAATGTGGATTCTACGACGGAGATTCCATAATCGTTTTTAAAAGTAGCTGTGGAAAGTATGCCAAAAACACATAGCAAAACTAGATTTTTGAAAATGGTCGTGGAAGTCAAAGTTTTCACGACCGTTTTCACAAACTGTCATGGAAACATAGGATTCCATGACCATTTTCTGAAACCATCACGGAAGCTTCAGCTCCCACAATCATTTTTAAAAATCATCGTGGAGTATTCATGACAAATACCCATAAGACCAAATCCTGCCCCCATTTTTTCAGATCAACACCGCAGCTATAGTAACCAAAATCAGTTTTGAAAGCTCCAATAGTCACTCCACCACAATTGGACATCACCACTACCATCTACCATCCATCTCTTTCTCTTTAAGTGATTACTAACTTCTTTTTGTTATTTTTCTTTGTATTTAGACTTATGATTTTAAGTTTTGTATATTTCAGTTTTGTTTTTGGGGATCTTAGGGTTAATTCTACAATAAGTGTTAATTTAAGTGATCACTAACTCCACCTCCCCCTCCCCCTTTATATATTTTAGTTTTGTTTTTGGGATCTTTGAGTGAATTGTACAATTGATGCTAATTTTGATATGCATTTTGAAATTTACTATGACTTCTAAAACTTTGATATTTTGATTTAGGAGTTATATATCATGGATATGAAATGGATGTGGTTTGATAGATTGTCTAAAACAAATGAAGGTAGTGTTGAATAATTTTTGTCATTTGCCAAAGCTCACATACAAGATAATAAGATTCCGTGTCATTATGAAATTTGTGAAAATCATAAATCTTATTCCATTGATTATGTTAGAGGACATTTACAAGCATATGGGATTATTTGTTCTTACCAAACGTGGTATTTACATGGTGAAAATTTTTTCAATATTAAATATACATCAACGAGTAAAGGTAAAGAGCCTATTGTTGAAAAAGACGTTGGTGATAATATGGTTGATATAATAAATGATTTGGAAGAACACTTTGTACACCATTCGAAGTTATTTGAAATAATGATTAATGATGCGGAGATGCCCTTGTATGTCTTGGGTACAAAATATACAAAATTAGGGTCATTGGTTAAATTATAGAACATGAAAGCATCAAGAGGGTGGACGAATTTTAATTTCATGACTATTTTAGTTTTTCTAAAAGATTTTCTATCGGATGATAACAAAGTACTGCCTAGTATGTACGAAGCGAAGAAGACGTTGAGCACTTTGGGAATTGAATATGAAAAGATATATGCTTCTCCAAATGATTGCGTCCTTTACTGGAAATAATATGAAGATTTAGATGAATGTCCGGTTTGTAAAAAGTCAAGATGGAAAAAGGGTAAGAAGCCATCGACTGGTAGCAAATAAGTAGCAGTGAAAGTGTTATGGTACATTCCACTAGCTCCACGTTTGCGTCATTTGTTCCATAATGCCAAGCATGTTAAGAATTTTACTTGGTATCATGATAAACGTGTTGATGATGGTAAGCTTAAGTATCCAGTCAGCACATCACAATGGAAGACCTTTGATAACAATCATCTAGATTTTAGAGTAGAATTAAGGAATTTATGTCTTGGTTTGTCGGCAGACGGAATGAACCAATATAATAATATAAGTAGTACGTAGTACTTGGCCAGTCATACTTGTCAACTACAATCTCCCTCTATAATCGTGCATGAAGCGGAAGTTCTTGATGCTATCTTTATTGATCTTAGGTCCTCAACAATAGGGAATGACATTGACGTGTACTTGGCACCATTAATCGATGACCTAAAAAGCTTTTGGGAAAATGGGTTAGAAGTTAGAGATTCTTACTGTCAAGAGATGTTCAAACTTCATGCAATGTTGATTTGGTCAATTAATAATTTTCCTGCATTTGGCAACCTATCCGATTATCCGGTGAAGATTTTTATAGGTTATCTCATTTGTATGAATGAAACATCTTTCATCCAGTTGAAAAATTATAAGAAAACCGTTTGCCTTGGTCACATGAGATTCTTGCCTAAAAATCATTGATACCACAAACAAAGAAAGCTTTCAATGGAAATACTGAAAAACGTCATTGCTTAGATGTTCTGCATATTGAGAAAAATGTATGTGAATCGATAGTAGGCACGTTACTTGATATTCCAAATAAAACTAAAGATAGTGTATAGGCACAGTTGGATCTTAAGGAGATAAAGATTAGACCTAATTTGCTCCCTGAGAAAAGAGTGAACGGCAATTATTTACTTCCGGCAAAGTATACATTATCGAGACAAGAAAAGAGAAAGCTTTGTGAATGACTTGCTTCCGTGAAAGTGCCAAGTGGGTATTCTTCCAATTTTAAAAGGTTGGTGTCGATGAAGGATTTGAGGCCCATTGGAATTAAAACACCTGATTGTCATATTTGATGCAATAATTATTACCTTTTGCATTATAGGGAATCTTAATGAAAGATGTGAAATTCGCAATTACTAAATTATGCTCATTTTTCAATTTAATATGCTCCAAGGTAATTGATTCACTTATGCTAGATTCGTTACAATGAGAATTGGTGATGACATTATGCGTGCTTGAGAAATGTTTCCCACCATCCTTTTTTGATATAATTATCCATCTAACGGTCCACTTGGTTCGGGTAGTTAAGCTATGTGGATTGGTGCATTTAAGGTGAATGTATCCTTTCAAAAGAGACTTGAAGGTTTTGAAGGGTTATGTGAAGAACTGAAATAAGCCGGAGGAATGTATAGTGGAAAACTACATAGCGGAGCAATTGGTTGAATTTTGCTTGGAGTATTTATCCAACACAGAACCAATAAGATTGCCAAAGACAATACACTTCACGTCGAAAAGGACTATCCATCAGCGTTCCTTTACCGATAAATTAGGATGAATAGGAGCAAGCTTGTCTTTATGTTTTGTACTAGGCTAAGGAAGTGGAGCCTTTCATTGAGGTTCACATGAATGAATTAAGATATGCGAATCCAAGAAAAGGAAGAAGTGAGAAGTGGTTGCAAGATGAGCACAACCGGACATTTCGGAAGTAGATAAGAATACATGTACATATGAAGGCCGAAATTTTGCAAGACTTAATGAAGCTAGCAAGAGGACCGTCATCGATAGTCATAAGATATATATCGTAATTTGTCAATGGCTACTCTTTCTACACTTGCGAAAGAGATGAGAAACATCCTGTCCAAAATAGTGGTATGACCCTTTGTGCCGAGTCTATACATATTTCCTCCACGGAGGACAAGAATTTAGTGTACAATTCCATGAAATACTTTGGTTTCATTGAAGATATTTAGGAATTTGATTATTGCAGCTTGCAGATAGCAATCTTTAAGTGCAAGTGGGCCGATAATAATTATATTAAGATTGATAGTGATGGTGCAACAGTGGTGGACTTTAGGCAATCAAGATACAAAAATGATCATTTCATTGTGCCATTGCAAGCAATCCAAGTATTTTATATAATGGATCTCGACAATTTAGAGTTATCCTTAGTTATATAGATGAAGCTAAGAATAATTTGTGATGGCCAAGAAGATGTTGAAGATTGCATCGACATTCCATCTTTCATGAAAGGATTGCCATCTTTTACGTGCAAGTGGGCCGACAATAATTATATTAAGATTGATAGTAATGGTATAACAGTGGTGGACTTTAGGCAATCAAGATACAAAAATGATCATTTCATTGTGCCATTGCAAGCAATCCAAGTATTTTATATAATGGATCCCGACAATTTAGAGTTATCCTTAGTTATATAGATGAAGCTAAGAATAATTTGTGATGGCCAAAAAGATGTTGAAGATTGCATCGACATTCCATCTTTCATGAAAGGATTGCCACCAGTGAAGGAGATTGATGATTTCTATGATGATGTTTCACACTTACTTCATTTAGATGTCACGTGGACATGTGTTGAGAAACCAACGGAAAAAAAACAAAAAACAAAAAAACAAAAACTTGATTTTTTTTTTTTTGACTTTGTATATAAATTATACACGTTATTAGTTATTAATTATGGACATTACATTACTTATGGATATTTATTAAATGATAATGAGAACAAGAATTAATATTGAGCTAACGTATGCATAACACATGGGATTGGCAGCTCATGAGATGTTCGTTAATTATTTTCTGCTTTCTTTTAACATACCATGGCTTTTTTTTTTTTTTTTGGAAAATGGTCGTGGTTTCCAACATTAGATGATGGTTTTCTAATGTTTCTATAATGTTTTCTTTAAAAACATACCACGACTATTTTTTTCAAAAACGGTTGTGGTTTTCAACATTAAACGATGGTTTCAAAAAAAACGATCGTGGTATGGGTTTAGAGGTTTCCAACCCTAGACGAAGGTTTTTTAAACAAGCCGTCGTCTAATGTTGGACATACCATAACCACTTTTCCAAAAATTGGTTGTGGCATGTTTATTTATTTATTTGTTTATTTTTGCTGAAATTCTAATTTTAGAGTTTTTTTTTTAAGGGCCCTCATTCCCTCTCGAAACCCATTCTCTCTCGCGCCTCTTTCTCCTTCGCCTCCAATCTCTCTCTCGAAACCCATCTCCTCTGCCGTAACTCCTCCCTCCGTTCTCTCTCGTGCCTCTCCCTTGCCTCCAATCTCCATCGTGACTCTTCCCTCCATTCTCTCTCGCGCTTCTCCCGTTTTCCCTCGCCTCCAATCTCTAACGTGACTCCACCCTTCATTCCCTCTTGCACCTCTCCCTCTCTCTCTTGCCTCCAATCTCTACCGTGACTCCTCCCTCCAATCTCTTCCTCGAAACCCATCCTCTGCCACCTACACCACTACCATGCCGCACGAACCCACGCCCGTGGAATTGGTAAGTCTCTTTCTCTCTTGCTCTATCTTGCTCTTATGGAACTTCATTTGTTGATTGTTTGAAATTGGTTTTGCATGTTTCAATTGCTACTTGTGTTTGTGATTTTGGGTGATTGTTTTCCGAAAAAAAAAATATATTGATTTTGTGATTTATGTTTTTGCATACATATTCGACAAAATGCTCAAATGTCTGATTGTGTGTTTTTAACGTAATTATGTTAAAATTTGGTTTAGATTGATTTAAAACATCACAAGTATGATTTTATATGATTTTATATGATTTTTACATGTTTGGGTGACTTATTGTTGTAAGACCCGAAATTTTGTAGACTTGTAATCTCCTTGTTCATAAGGAATTAGAGTCTAATTCATGTAATTATGATGTGTTAAATGAAAAATTATGAATCATAATGAGAAATTCATAATTTTATCTAAACGATGTTCGAGTTCTCATTTAATGATTTTGGGACTCAATTAAGGTTTTACGAGCCAAGAATGAAGTTTTTAAAGGAAAAAGGAATGAAAAAGGATGAAATTTGACAAAAGTCAAAGGGTTGACCAAAAGTCAAAGGGTTGACCAAAAAGTCAAAGTTTGACCGGGACGGGTCACAACGTCGACTTTACAAGTATGATGAAGAAATATGAAAAGAATCTCCGAAAATGGAGTTTTATAAGCCGTAAATCCACCCTAGAAAGATCAAGCACACCGAAAAAGAATTAAGGGCAAAAAGGTCTCCGAAAAATTGGAGAAAGAGAGTATTGGTCCAAAAATTTAATGGAATAATTTTTGGATCAAATTATAAAATAAAAATGCTCATCACAGTGTTGGAAATGACTGTAGAACGCGAAATGACGAAATGGCCAAACAAGGCCTTAGAAGAGTTAGTGGAAGATGATGTCCTTGTAATGACATCACCATTCCCTAACCAAAAATTTAAATGGAATGGCAACCTCTAGCCCCATGAAAATCCGGCCAACTAGACAAGGAAAAGAAAAGAAATTGGTTGGTTGGTAATTAGATGACACACCAAAATCTAACCAAGCAAAGGACAAGAGCCCATACCTATGATCTCATTCTCCACTCACCAAGATAAAAAAATATATGAGCTTGTCCTCTCCCCCATAAATTCGGCTACAAGAAGGAAAGGCAAAGGAAAGAATGAAAAGAAAACCAAAAGAACAAGCAAAGTGTGACACAAAGCCATAAATCAAGGAAAAGTGCACAAACTCCTATCCATCAAACCTCTTCTCTCTCTAGTCATTTTTGTTGAACAAAAATGAGTCAAACCATACTCTCCCTCCCCACAAAGTCCGGCTGCCACAAGGAAGAAGGAAGAAAAGAAAAAAAAATGGGAACAATGACAAGGCATAAAGCCACAAATTAAGGACCAAAAAGGTGAGACAAGTGGGAGATTTTTCTAGAAGCTCTCTAGAGCCAACCAAGGGCTGCCATTTGTCCTCCTTTTCTCTTCAATTTGCAGCAGCCCATGCCCCATAATCCCCCTTGGATTCGGCAGCTAGCATCAAGGAAAAGAAAGGGAGACACAACCCACCATTTAGGGACAAGAAACCATCTACTCCAACCACTCCACTTCTCACATCAAGCCTATCCCATCTCTCTAGCTTTTTGCTTGAGAAACTAAGAAAAAAATCCTAGCCATTCTCATTCTTCATACACGGCAGCAAGAGGGAGAGAGTGAGAGCAAAGAAAAATTTTGGAATCCCATTCCAAGAGAGTGCACGGTTTTGAGAGAAAGAGAGAGAGAGATTGGAAAATTTTTCTTGTGAGTTTTTGGGAGTATTGGCCGACCAAGAAGCAAGAGAGGAAGAGGTAAGTGAATCTTGAAAATTTCTTGGATTCCTCCCTTGATGATTTTCGGTTTTTAGTTGGAAGCAAGAAGAGCTAACAACACATTTTTTGGATGCATTTTTATGAAGAAAACCGTGGGTTAGGAGCAAGCCAAGGAAGGAAGAAAATCTTTGGGATTTTGAAAACCCTAACTTGGGTTGAGGTAAATCTTTTAAACCCCTTGGATCTAAGCTTTATTTAAGTGTTTTTAAGGTTGATTCAAGTGGTTTGTAAGGACATAAGTCCATTTGATTTTCTGCCCTCATTTATGGTGTGTATGTGCTTGATAGGTTAGGGTTGGTTGGCTGATTTTCTATGCTTGATTGCTTTAAAAATTTGTGCATGAAAATGATGAATTTTTCATGCTAGAAGATAGGTTGTATGTCCCATAAGATTAGGCCAAAAATCTGCCAAAACAACCCACTTATTGTATGCTAGCTTAAGAGGTAAACCGGAGTAACTCACCAAGCTGCCAGTTCGGTTTCGAACCTGAGCAGTTTTGGAAAAACGAAAATATAAGGCCTCTAGAGGCCAAACGGGGAAAAACTCAAAACACGAAAGTTGTTCGGAACAACTTTTCCTAGAGGACAAAGCGGACAGAATCTCGAAATAAGGCTCCAAAGGCCTTCGTTTTACTCGAAACCCGTGGCTGAACCTGGGACGTTCTCCACACAGTTTTCCAGAACTAACCCGTTTTGAAATAAAAAATGGTACTGATCTAGGCCGAACTAGATTTTGTGCAAAACATGAAAGTTCTAGCATTTTTCGTTAGCTACAACTTTCGTGAAGAAAAGTTTTTCGGATTCCGAGCCGATTTTTAAACTGGGCGCGTTTTGTGAGAGACGCGCAGAGAGTCCGAAAACTAGCAAATGAATCTCACGAAAATCTTTTCTAGAAAAATCATGAAGTGTTCCAAAATGGTCTTTTTAACATCGGAAACCATTCCAAAGGTGGTTTCCGACCCCAAATGATTTTATAAAAGATTTGTTTCGAAAACCATAAATTTTAAAGGGCTCGGGTTTGAAATTCACATTTTCCATAAAGAAAAAAAAGGGGTTTCAACCAAACATTTGCAAGTTGAAGAAATAATAAAATTAAGCTAATGAATTTTCTAACTAAAAGGAGTTAGAATTTTTATAAGAAGAATGAAGGATTTTGGGAAGTAAATTGCACAAGATTTTCCAAAAATAATGAAGAGGAATTTTATGGTAAAATTGGTGAACAAGCCGATTACGAACGGTAACCGGATATTAGATCCGAGTTACATACCCAAGGATAACCAAGGGTTGACAAGAGGTTGACCCAAGGTTAATTAAGGTTAACCTTAAGGGTTACCCAACATAACCCTAAGGGATACCCACATGAATATTGGGCTAAGATTAAATGGGTTAAAGGATAACCCAATAACAAGGATATATGAGCAAAGCCCAATAAGAGAACAAGACCCTAACCAAAAAGGTTACCCAATGTAACCTCATAAGGATTATCCAAGTTCAATAAAGAATAGGGATAAAAATGGCCTAGATGGATAACATGTATAGGGGACATACAACCAAAAGTAAATGTGAGTGTTGGTAGGTCACCAACACCTTACGAAAGGATCCTGATCCTATATTTTTGGTATATCAGGAAAGTGAATTGCCGTTGCCGACGAGTTACGGAACGCGATTTTAAGGAACACGGCACTAGAGGTAAGTACAAACCTCACCTGCAGTATGAAAACTAGTAAATTATGTTCAAGTATGTAGTTTTCAAATGTGCTACAATATGTCGTGTGCTATATCTGTGAAATGCCATGTTTTATGAAAAGTGCTATTTTTGCGAAATGCCATATTTATAAAAGGTGCTATTTTCGTAAAATGCTATGTTGATGAAAAGTGCTATTGTTGTAAATAATCATAATAGTGCTATATTTGCAAAATGCCATGTTTATGAAAATGTCATATCTGCAAATGCCATGAATGAAAAGAATGTCCATGCCATGTTAATAATGAAATGAAAAGTATGTTATCATGTAGTGACATCATATTGTATGTCACTAAAGATAAATGACATGGTAAGAAGTCACAAGTAAAGTGTCGTACCAACCTCCTTGAAGTGGAGGATTTTTATGTACAAGTTATGGATTCACCCTCGCGCTTATGTAAGAGGGTGTAATCACTCATGTTTCCCTTGTACAGTTAGGGGCCTGCAACCCCATCTAACTGTATCTGGAGGCGCGCTATAATTTAAAGGTACGTACACTAAGGGGCCCATAAGAAAGATAAGAAAATTAATGAAATGCATAAATGGAACATAACTGGTTCATGCATATGCATATGATGATGTATGTTTCTTCATGATGTTTAAATGTTTTGTGAGATATGTTTGTGCTTACTGGGCGAAAGCTCATTCAGTTATATTTCATACTGTAGGTAAGAAACCCGCAGCTTAATGCTGGGCATTGTTGGAGCGGTGTGGGCAGACGAAGGCGGTATGGATACCACTACGCATGTTTCCGCAAATCTTTTGATGTAAAGAAGTTTTGTATATAAGTATGTATGGTAAAGACAATTATGCTTTACGGTATTTTGGAACCAAACACCTTAAGTAACGTTTACTTAAGTAGTAATGATATGATTACTAAAGACAATGTTTATAAGTATGTTCAAAAAAAAAAAGAGATAAGAGTTTTAAGAATATAAGAAGTTTAAAAAAGAAAAAAATATCCCCAAATTTTCAAGTAATCTAAGTAAGGTAAGGAGTGACGGCCTTACGTAGTAAGGGGGCGTCACAGAGTTGGTATCAGAGCGGTATCCTGCCAGCCTACTTCGTCTCGCTCCGCATCGTTCTGCAATAGCCCAAGTAAGTTAATTTATTTTCTTACGCTTAGAATTAGAGTTTTTCTATTCGACTCATATCGATGGTTTGCGATGGAAAGGTTAGTTGTGAGAATGACGTTGGGTTGTGCCCTAGCTCGGTGGTGGTAAAACAAGTAATATATGTCCATGATGAGGAAATTATATATTTTTCCTAAAAACTATGATTATGAAAAGAAGATTATGGTTCTGTATAAAAGATATGATTTTATGAAAGTTTTAAAAATAAAAAGCTTATTTTATCGCTTCTATACAGAACCATGCTACCAAGACATCGAGCGGCGACGGCCCAAAACGTCGGTCTTACAGCTCAACTAAACGAGCTAAGAGAAATGATGTTAGCCCAGCAACGGGAGATAGGTGGGCTTAGGGCTCAGATAGCCCAACAGAACCAAGGACCACCGGCCCCAGGAGCACCAATGGCGCCGGTAACTGCTCTGCCAGCACCTCGTGTTCGAACCCCGGCAGAGCTGTACCATGAATTTCGGCGCATGAGGGCACCGAAATTCGAAGGATCAATGGACCCGATCGAGGCCGACAACTGGCTCATCGACCTTCAGGTTTCCCTGAACTCCTTAGGGCTCGATGAAAGAGAAAGAGTCCTTTGCGCGTCCTTTATGTTGGAGAAAGACGCCCGATTATGGTGGGAAACGGTTCAAATCAGACGGGACGTCAATCAGATGACGTGGGAAGACTTTGTGGAAGAGTTCTGTGAGAAGTACTTCAACACAGAAGTAATGAGAACTCAGCAGGACGAATTCATCAATTTCCGTCAAGGAAATTTGTCCGTGGCTGAAGCTATAAGAAGGTTTGAACAACTCGCCTGTCTCTGCCCTCAACTCATCAGTTCCGAAAGGGACAAAGTAAAGAGATGATGAGAATGTTCCGGCCAGACTTAGCCGTGATTATCAGCAATAGCCCCACCCACCGCTCATTGTCGCCGAGTGTGTCAGCCAAGCAGTTCTAGCCGAATATTGGGTCGGTCAGAACAAGGCGCAACGGGCCCAGTTCTTTAAGGAAAGAATGAGGAAAGGACACTGCCAAGCAAAGAGACCAAACCCGGCCAACATCACAGCAGAGAGGTCAAGGAGGACCTTCTGGCCAACCGCGGCAGCAACAAGCCGTATGGCAACCCCCAGCAGAAAAGAAGTGGAATGCCGGAGGGCAAGGGAGCCAACAGAATCCTCCCCCGAAGAAAGAATGCCCCTGACAACAGTGGAATTTCCCCTTGCCAGAAATGTAAGAGAAGGCACCCGGGAGACTGCCGTGCCGGGACAAACCTCTGTTACTAGTGTGGCAGGGAAGGCCACTTTGCTAAGAATTGCACTGCCAATGTCCAGCACCAACAGAATCATCAGAAGGGTCAGGGAAGTCAGTTACATGCCACCCAGATGAGGCTAGAAGGGCCTGCGGTTCCTCAAGGCCGAGTTGAAGCTCCAGAACCGCAAGGACGCATCCATGCCTACGCAAAGGAGGGTGCCCAAGCTGGACCGTCCACGGTGGTGACAGGTCAGCTTCCTTTTGCCCAACAAGATACTTATATGTTGATAAATTCTGGAGTTATGCTTTCATTCACATCACCTAGGTTGCTAAGAAAACTAGGTAGAGATAATGGGAAAATTTGAAAGAACCTCTTGTACTGTACTGCATTACCCTCCGGGGAAACTTTATTGTCTGATTTTTGGATATGTCATGCTCCAATAATCATATACGGTAGAAAGATGTACGTCCACCTGATCATCATCGATTTATACAACTACAACATTATCCTGGGTATGGACTTCCTGGGAAAATACAACGCGGTTATCGACTGCCAGCGTCATGCCGTTACGTTCAAGCCAGTTGGGGATAAGGAATGCACCTTTCGAGGATTAACCCCGAAGCAGCCGAAGATGTTTGTTTCGGCATTAAAGGCTAGAAAAGTTATTGGCGGAAGGATGTATGGGATTCCTAGCCAACATGGTGGGTAAGACACAAGAGACCGAAAGTAAGCCGAAGATGTGCTGATTGTCAAGGAACTTGTGAACGTTTTCCTAAAGAATTGCCAGGATTACCACCAGAACGAGAAATCTCTTTAGAGATTGAGTTGCTTCTAGGATCGGCACCCGTATCCAAGGCACCTTATAAGATGGCGCCTGCTGAACTCAAGGAATTGCAAGTCCAGTTGAAGGAGCTCCTAGATAAAGGATTCATCAAACAAAGCTATTCACCATGAGGAGCCCCGGTGTTGTTTGTTAAGAAAAAGGACGGCACTCTAAGAATGTGCATCGACTATCGGGAGTTGAACAAGACCACCATCAAGAACAAGTATCCGTTGCCCAGGATCGAGGATTTAATTCGACCAACCGAAAGGAGCCTCAGTCTTTTCGAAGATTGATCTACGATCGGGATATCACCAGCTCCGAATCAAGGAAGGAGACGTTCCGAAGACGACGTTTCGCACCCGATATGGACACTACGAGTTCCTTGTGAGGCCGTTCGGACTGACAAATGCACCAGCCGCCTTCATGGATCTGATGAATCAAGTATTTAAGGACTACCTAGATAAGTTTGCCATTGTCTTTATAGACGACATTCTGATCTACTCAAGGTCGAAAGAGGAACACGAAGAGCGTCTAAGGATTGCATTACGGATTTTGAAGCAAAATTAGCTTTACGCCAAGTTCTCCAAGTGCGAGTTTTGGTTGGAAAAAGGTCCATTTCCTTGGACCTGTAGTCTCAAAAAAAGGCATATCCGTAGACCCGGCTGAGATTGAGGCGGTAAGTAAGTGGCCAGCCCCCAAAAATGTCACCGAAGTGCGCAGTTTCCTCGGACTAGCGGGCTATTACCGACGATTCGTCGAAGGATTTGCTAAAATAGCGGCGCCACTTACCGCACTCACAAGAAAAGGCAAGGCATACGAGTGGACAAATAAGTGTGAAGAGCACTTCCAAGAGCTCAAAAGCAAGTTGACGAGCGCTCCAATCCTCACAATCCCGGTTGTGGAGGAAGAAAACTTCGTGATTTACAGCGATGCTTCCAAGATAGGGTTGGGCGCCGTGCTTATGCAGAACGGAAAGGTGATCGCCTATACTTCACGACAGCTCAAGGAACACGAGAAGAACTATCCGACGCACGATTTGGAGCTTACGGCGGTAGTCTTTGCCTTAAAGATTTGGAGGCACTACCTCTACGGCACAAAATGCGAAGTGTACACGGACCATCAGAGTTTGAAGTACATATTCACACAGAAGGAGCTTAACATGAGGCAAAGAAGATGGCTCGAATTGGTTAAGGACTACGACATAGATATCCGATACCATCCCGGGAAGGCTAACAAGGTAGCCGATGCCCTAAGTCGGAAGTCTTCTTTCTCGATGATGTCGATCAGGTCATTGGCCGAGCCTCTTCAAAAAGAGCTAATGGAAGCCAGGATCGAGCTTATTACGGGAAGATTAGCTGTTTTAACCTTCCAGCCTACCATTTTGGATGGCATGAAGGAACGACAAGAAGCCGATGCCTCGCTGCTTAGGACGAAAAATGAGGTTTTAGAAGGAAAGGAGTCCGATTTTCACATATCCGATGAAGGCATACTCTATCAAAAGAATAGACTATGCATTCCTAATGAGGAAAAATTGAAGGAAAAGATCATGAAAAAAGCTCACGAGACTCCGTATTCTGTCCATCCCGGAGCCACAAAGATGTACAAAGACTTAAAAGAGAGCTTTTGGTGGCCCAAGATGAAGAATGACGTTGCTACTTTTGTCAGTAAGTGCCTTACCTGTCAAAAAGTAAAGGCGGAACACCAACGTCCAGGAGGAGAACTACAGAAAATTTCCATCCCAGAATGGAAATGGGACCAAGTGACGATGGACTTCGTGGTTGGTCTGCCTCGAACTCCTAGCAGCAACGACGCTATTTGGGTGGTCGTTGACCGGTTGACAAAATCGGCACACTTTATAGCCATCAAGCTCAGCTTCTCTGTGGAACAGTTGGCAGAATTGTACGTGACTCAGATCGTTCGCTATCATGGAATTCCGAAGACGATAATCTCGGATCGCGACGGTCGCTTCACTTCGAAATTTTGGAAGAGCGTACATGAGGCAATGGGTACCAAACTTTCATTTAGCACAGCTTTCCACCCACAAACAGATGGACAATCAGAAAGGACCATTCAAACCTTAGAAGACATGTTGCGAGCTTGCGTGATGGATTTCAAGGGAACTTGGGATAAGAAGCTTCCTTTGATTGAATTCTCGTACAACAACAGTTTTCACGCTTCAATTGGAATGGCTCCTTATGAAGCTTTATATGGAAGAAGATGCAGATCTCCAGTCCACTGGTACGAAACAAGAGAAAAAGAGCTTGTATCTACTGACTTCATTCGAACGACCACGGAAAACGTGAAGCTCATACGACAAAAGATGGAGACTGCATTTAGCCGGCAAAAGAGCTATGCCGACAAGCGCCGAAAACCTCTCGAATTTCAAGTAGGAGACTTGGTTTTCCTCAAGGTCGCTCCATTTAAGGGAGTTATGCGATTCGGAAAGAAGGGGAAATTGAGCCCAAGGTATATAGGACCGTTCGAAATAATCGAAAGGGTCGGGAACGTAGCCTACAAGTTGGCTTTACCCCAAGAATTAGCATATGTGCACAATGTGTTTCATGTATCAATGCTAAAGAAGTATGTTCCGGATCCCTCACACGTAATCGAGCATGAATCGATCGAGGTTCGAGAAGATTTGACTTATGAGGAGAAGCCAGTCCAGATTTTGGCACGAGAAGAAAAAGTATTGAGAAATAAGGTTATCCCTCTAGTCAAGGTACTATGGAGAAACCGCCACATTGAAGAGGCGACGTAGGAACGAGAAGAAGATATGAAGAGAGACTGTCCCGATTTGTTCTAATTTTCGAGGACGAAAATCTTTTAAGGAGGGTAGGTTGTAAGACCCGAAATTTTGTAGACTTGTAATCTCCTTGTTCATAAGGAATTAGAGTCTAATTCATGTAATTATGATGTGTTAAATGAAAAATTATGAATCATAATGAGAAATTCATAATTTTATCTAAACGATGTTCGAGTTCTCATTTAATGATTTTGGGACTCAATTAAGGTTTTACGAGCCAAGAATGAAGTTTTTAAAGGAAAAAGGAATGAAAAAGGATGAAATTTGACAAAAGTCAAAGATTTGACCAAAAGTCAAAGGGTTGACCAAAAGTCCAAGGGTTGACCAAAAAGTCAAAGTTTGACCGGGACGGGTCACAACGTCGACTTTACAAGTATGATGAAGAAATATGAAAAGAATCTCCGAAAATGGAGTTTTATAAGCCGTAAATCCACCCTAGAAAGATCAAGCACACCGAAAAAGAATTAAGGGCAAAAAGGTCTCCGAAAAATTGGAGAAAGAGAGTATTGGTCCAAAAATTTAATGGAATAATTTTTGGATCAAATTATAAAATAAAAATGCTCATCACAGTGTTGGAAATGACTGTAGAACGCGAAAGGAATCGCGAAATGACGAAATGACCAAACAAGGCCTTAGAAGAGTTAGTGGAAGATGATGTCCTTGTAATGACATCACCATTCCCTAACCAAAAATTTAAATGGAATGGCAACCTCTAGCCCCATGAAAATCCGGCCAACTAGACAAGGAAAAGAAAAGAAATTGGTTGGTTGGTAACTAGATGACACACCAAAATCTAACCAAGCAAAGGACAAGAGCCCATACCTATGATCTCATTCTCCACTCACCAAGATAAAAAAATATATGAGCTTGTCCTCTCCCCCATAAATTCGGCTACAAGAAGGAAAGGCAAAGGAAAGAATGAAAAGAAAACCAAAAGAACAAGCAAAGTGTGACACAAAGCCATAAATCAAGGAAAAGTGCACCAACTCCTATCCATCAAACCTCTTCTCTCTCTAGTCATTTTTGTTGAACAAAAATGAGTCAAACCATACTCTCCCTCCCCACAAAGTCCGGCTGCCACAAGGAAGAAGGAAGAAAAGAAAAAAAAAAATGGGAACAATGACAAGGCATAAAGCCACAAATTAAGGACCAAAAAGGTGAGACAAGTGGGAGATTTTTCTAGAAGCTCTCTAGAGCCAACCAAGGGCTGCCATTTGTCCTCCTTTTCTCTTCAATTTGCAGCAGCCCATGCCCCATAATCCCCCTTGGATTCGGCAGCTAGCATCAAGGAAAAGAAAGGGAGACACAACCCACCATTTAGGGACAAGAAACCATCTACTCCAACCACTCCACTTCTCACATCAAGCCTATCCCATCTCTCTAGCTTTTTGCTTGAGAAACTAAGAAAAAAATCCTAGCCATTCTCATTCTTCATACACGGCAGCAAGAGGGAGAGAGTGAGAGCAAAGAAAAATTTTGGAATCCCATTCCAAGAGAGTGCACGGTTTTGAGAGAAAGAGAGAGAGAGATTGGAAAATTTTTCTTGTGAGTTTTTGGGAGCATTGGCCGACCAAGAAGCAAGAGAGGAAGAGGTAAGTGAATCTTGAAAATTTCTTGGATTCCTCCCTTGATGATTTTCGGTTTTTAGTTGGAAGCAAGAAGAGCTAACAACACATTTTTTGGATGCATTTTTATGAAGAAAACCGTGGGTTAGGAGCAAGCCAAGGAAGGAAGAAAATCTTTGGGATTTTGAAAACCCTAACTTGGGTTGAGGTAAATCTTTTAAACCCCTTGGATCTAAGCTTTATTTAAGTGTTTTTAAGGTTGATTCAAGTGGTTTGTAAGGACATAAGTCCATTTGATTTTCTGCCCTCATTTATGGTGTGTATGTGCTTGATAGGTTAGGGTTGGTTGGCTGATTTTCTATGCTTGATTGCTTTAAAAATTTGTGCATGAAAATGATGAATTTTTCATGCTAGAAGATAGGTTGTATGTCCCATAAGATTAGGCCAAAAATCTGCCAAAACAACCCACTTATTGTATGCTAGCTTAAGAGGTAAACCAGAGTAACTCACCAAGCTGCCAGTTCGGTTTCGAACCTGAGCAGTTTTGGAAAAACGAAAATATAAGGCCTCTAGAGGCCAAACGGGGAAAAACTCAAAACACGAAAGTTGTTCGGAACAACTTTTCCTAGAGGACAAAGCAGACAGAATCTCGAAATAAGGCTCCAAAGGCCTTCGTTTTACTCGAAACCCGTGGCTGAACCTGGGACGTTCTCCACACAGTTTTCCAGAACTAACCCGTTTTGAAATAAAAAATGGTACTGATCTAGGCCGAACTAGATTTTGTGCAAAACATGAAAGTTCTAGCATTTTTCGTTAGCTACAACTTTCGTGAAGAAAAGTTTTTCGGATTCCGAGCCGATTTTTAAACTGGGCGCGTTTTGTGAGAGACGCGCAGAGAGTCCGAAAACTAGCAAATGAATCTCACGAAAATCTTTTCTAGAAAAATCATGAAGTGTTCCAAAATGGTCTTTTTAACATCGGAAACCATTCCAAAGGTGGTTTCCGACCCCAAATGATTTTATAAAAGATTTGTTTCGAAAACCATAAATTTTAAAGGGCTCGGGTTTGAAATTCACATTTTCCATAAAGAAAAAAAAAAAGGGGGGGGGGTTTCAACCAAACATTTGCAAGTTGAAGGAAATAATAAAATTAAGCTAATGAATTTTCTAACTAAAAGGAGTTAGAATTTTTATAAGAAGAATGAAGGATTTTGGGAAGTAAATTGCACAAGATTTTCCAAAAATAATGAAGAGAAATTTTATGGTAAAATTGGTGAACAAGCCGATTACGAACGGTAACCGGATATTAGATCCGAGTTACATACCCAAGGATAACCAAGGGTTGACAAGAGGTTGACCCAAGGTTAATTAAGGTTAACCTTAAGGGTTACCCAACATAACCCTAAGGGATACCCACATGAATATTGGGCTAAGATTAAATGGGTTAAAGGATATGACCCAATAACAAGGATATATGAGCAAAGCCCAATAAGAGAACAAGATCCTAACAAAAAAAAAAAAAAAAAAGGGTTACCCAATGTAACCTCATAAGGATTATCCAAGTTCAATAAAGAATAGGGATAAAAATGGCCTAGATGGATAACATGTATAGGGGACATACAACCAAAAGTAAATGTGAGTGTTGGTAGGTCACCAACACCTTACGAAAGGATCCTGATCCTATATTTTTGGTATATCAGGAAAGTGAATTGCCGTTGCCGACGAGTTACGGAACGCGATTTTAAGGAACACGGCACTAGAGGTAAGTACAAACCTCACCTGCAGTATGAAAACTAGTAAATTATGTTCAAGTATGTAGTTTTCAAATGTGCTACAATATGTCGTGTGCTATATCTGTGAAATGCCATGTTTTATGAAAAGTGCTATTTTTGCGAAATGCCTTATTTATAAAAGGTGCTATTTTCGTAAAATGCTATGTTGATGAAAAGTGCTATTGTTGTAAATAATCATAATAGTGCTATATTTGCAAAATGCCATGTTTATGAAAATGTCATATCTGCAAATGCCATGAATGAAAAGAATGCCATGCCATGTTAATAATGAAATGAAAAGTATGTTATCATGTAGTGACATCATATTGTATGCTCACTAAAGATAAATGACATGGTAAGAAGTCACAAGTAAAGTGTCGTACCAACCTCCTTGAAGTGGAGGATTTTTATGTACAAGTTATGGATTCACCCTCGCGCTTATGTAAGAGGGTGTAATCACTCATGTTTCCCTTGTACAGTTAGGGGCCTGCAACCCCATCTAACTGTATCTGGAGGCGCGCTATAATTTAAAGGTACGTACACTAAGGGGCCCATAAGAAAGATAAGAAAATTAATGAAATGCATAAATGGAACATAACTGGTTCATGCATATGCATATGATGATGTATGTTTCTTCATGATGTTTAAATGTTTTGTGAGATATGTTTGTGCTTACTGGGCGAAAGCTCATTCAGTTATATTTCATACTGTAGGTAAGAAACCCGCAGCTTAATGCTGGGCATTGTTGGAGCGGTGGACGGCAGACGAAGGCGGTATGGATACCACTACGCATGTTTTCCGCAAATCTTTTGATAAGTAAAGAAGTTTTGTACATATAAGTATGTATGGTAAAGACGAATTATGCTTTACGGTATTTTGGAACCAAACACCTTAAGTAACGTTTACTTAAGTAGTAATGATATGATGCTAAAGACAATGTTTATTATGTATGTTCAAAAAAAAAAAAAAAAGAGAGATAAGAGTTTTAAGATATATAAGAAGTTCAAAAAAAAAAAAAAAAATATATCCCCAAATTTTCAAGTAATCTAAGTAAGGTAAGGAGTGACGGCCTTACGTAGTAAGGGGGCGTCACAATTGTAGATTGATTTATTGTATAATTTTGTATTTTTACGTGTTTAGGTTAGGATTTGTTTTAGATTGTTTTTCAGAAAGAAGTGTTGATTTTATGATTTATGTTTTTGCATATTTCATATTTGATGAAATGCTCAAATGTATAATTGTCTATTTTTTACGTAATTATGTTAAGATTTGGTTTAGATTGATCTAAAACATCACAAGTATGTTTTAGTATGATTTTTATGTGTTTGGGTCACTTATTATTGATTGATTTATTGTGTGATTTTGTGTCTTTTACGTGTTTAGGTGAGGATTTGTTTTAGATTGATTTAAAATGTCACTAGATGAGGAAGATATGTCAATGACTTCCCAAGTTAGAAAATCACGACGAATGATTACATCTAGATTCAATTCTGACGAAGATGGTAAATGAATAGAGACTCTTATGAGACAAGTCTGCATTGTTAGGAAAATAGGTGAAAGAATTCAAGTTTCATTGGACCGTAAAGGGTAACTGATAGTGAAGGAGGGGTATGAACTACAGAGTTGGATTGGAGTGCTTACTTTAGAAGTGTTGATTTAGCCCCAAGGAAAGAAAGAGTATGGGCAGAAGTTATAACTTCTTTCACTATGGAACTTTCATTTAAAAAACCAACTTTGAAATCATGTGCAGACGTTGCCAAAAATTTTAGATATGATCTTTACCATACTTTTGTCAATGATCATATTGATGAAGAAAGTGTATAGACTCGGCCTCCTAAAGTGGTAAAAAATTACCCCTCCATAAGTCAGGATGATTAGGAGAGATTTATTACATACTGACGTTCACTGGAATTAAAAAAGCTATCAGAACAAGGATGTGAGTTAAGAAAGAAAAGCAAATATGGATCAACGAGAGGCCGAGACAGATATGGGAAACGTGATCAATAACTCAGGTGTGAATAACTTGATTTGCTTTTTCACAGTATATAAATCAATTATTTTTACTTTTATGTTTCCAACGATAATTAATAAACTACAGGTTGAGGCAACGGGAGAATGGCAAGCGAGGCATAATTTGTGGCTGAACATGCGAGTCAAACCTAGTAGAGAGTACAATAATCCATCATTTAGAATTGTTGGCGATATGATAGTAAGTACAATAATCCATGCAATATGATAGTCTTATTTATACATCATTATTTACGAGTTCATGACATGTTCTCTAATTCTTATAGGGGGATTATAGACTACAGCAGACACAAGGGAGTTTAGAATATGTTGGGATTGATGACATATTGACCAAGTCATTAAACAATGACGAACATTCGGGACGTACTGTTGGTCAGTCTAAGTTTGTCAAGCAGTCTCAATACTTCAAAATTATGCCAAGTTCAAAGGATAATACTGAAGTATCGGTATTGAAATGCCAACTTGCTGCATTGGAAAAAATTGTATAGGAACTTTATGAAAAGCATGGTATTGACTGAGTAACTATGACCGAGAAGAATACCGCACCGACTATTGATCAACACAACAGCTTCAAGACTAGTTGCACCCTTAATAAAAAGAACTTGGGGTGTCAGATCAGCAACCCGCGCCGAATGCAAGTAAGGAATGCTAGCTCTTTCTTGATGATACAATTAATGGTGGAGATGTGCTTGTTGTAATTGGCAAGGTGTACATGGGGTATGTTCCAACCAATACAGTCCATGAGATTCCTTTAAGTGAGGAGAACGTGTAAGTGAAAATTACAGTCCCTAAACTAAAAAATTCATTCCTACCTATTTTGACAAACGAAGCAACAATTGTGAAAAAAACTATCAGTGGGTTTTTTGCTTGGCCGAAAAGATTAATCGTCATTGACACGGGTCTAAGCCAGGCAAGTTGAGGTTCTAGTCAAGTTCTCGACTGAGAAGTTAAGGGAAACAAACGAATCAAAAAGGGAGCAAGGAAAAAAAACCTAGATTCACAACTACCTTCGTTCAACTTTAGTGAACTTTCCTTCGACTTGAGACCGTTGGCTTACTATGCGCAATGTTCCATTCGTGACAGCTTGTAAATAGAGTGCCCAACACAACTAGCCATCAGTGGCAATGACTTGCCTATCTATATTGGGTTCGAAAATGTATACCATTTCACTATTTTTCAAGAAATTAGTACAAGCAGTATAATGGTATACATTAACTAATAGATATATCCTTAAACAATACTTATTTTTCCTTGTTAGTTTCGTAACAGGTTTGAGTAATTATTTTACATCTATTTAGTAGAATGATATGCCAAAAAAGGCGTTGATCAAAGGTTTGGGTTTATTTCTCCAGCCTTTGTCTCACCAATGAAACATAAAGTAGATCTGGAAGTCTACCATAAAGAGAGAGCCAACAATATTTTATGGCTCTTAACAAACGCACTGAGAAAAAAGTTTTTTCTCATGCCATATAATAACGGGAAACGTTGGATCTTGATAGTTATTAATCCGTGGGATTACTTGGTCATGTATTTTAATCCTCTTGAAAACAAACTGAATGATGATTTTGAAGACCTAATTAAGTTGTAAGTATATTTTTATATTCCAAATTGTGATTTGACATTACATTAATTTTGTTTTAATTGTTTTGAACTTCGTTAAATTGTCAGGGCATTTAATGATTGGAAGATTTTGGTGGGAAAAGGAGTAAGAAAGTGACGCAACTATGAAACATTGATTGATACTCCTCAATTGTAATAGCCGCCCTTTTTGTTGATTTATAATTTCCTTGTTAAGAAATATGAATATTTATGTAAAATGTCTGATTTGATTTTATCAGATTATATTTGAGTTCTTATAGTCTTATAAGACTCAATAATAGTTTGCATTAGGCCGTTTGAGGAAAAAGGTAGAATAAAAATTTATGATTTTATTCCATTCAACGTTTGACTAGAATGACTCAAGGCATGACGGTACTGTAGTATAGCAAGCAGTATAGAAATTATACTGTGAAAAACCATCATTAAAGATGGAAATGTAAGAATAAGGTACGAGACCACTTTAGAAAAATCAAGTACAATATTTAGAGCAATAAGGACTAAGTGGCTTCAAGTCTTAAGAAAAACCCACACGCAGTCTAGTTAAGTGCAGATAAATTCTGGACTACAGTCCAGTACAACTGTACTATTATTAGTTGAAAACATTATTAGCACTATCTGAGTAATTAAGAAAATGGACTGCATATTAAGGAAAGTGCCAAACATGACCTTAGTGGGTGACACCTCATTCAAGATAAACAAGGGATTTTTTGAATTAAAAAGTTAGTGGATAATTATGCATTTATTGAGTGCAAAATGACACTTTGTTGGCCAGCCACCTCAAGGGGTTTCTTAGCAAATATTTTATTTTTGGGGTTAGATATGTAATTTTAGGAATAAAAATAATTCTAAAAAGAAATTATTTTTCATCTATAAATAGGTGATGACCGGGGGGGGTGTTGGACCATTTTTATTTAGTTCCACCCCAAAACTCTAGCTCATTTCCAACTCATTCTCTCTTCCACCCTAGGAGCCGAACATCATAGAAAAAAAAAAAAAAAAAGGAGAGTGGTCGGTTTTGTAAAGGTGAGGAAATGAAGGAAAATTTTTTCAACCAAATGATAGATCCACTCTTCTAGATCTAGAGGTAATCCTCTTCATCCTCTAAGTATTCAATTAAGTTTGATTAATGATTTAAGTGTATTTCATGTTGGGTATATAAGAGCATAAGCTCACCTTTTATTTTCATGCAATAGCCTAAGTTTGCTTAATATGTGCTTGATTAGAGTTTAGTGGTCTTTATTTATAATTTGATGCATGTTTACGATAATATGTGTTAGGAATTATGTGGTATATGTGAATGCTTATTATATGTTTGTAATATATTCCCACATACTCAAGAGAAATATTGCATGAATGATAATGGGGATGATGTTGTATGATGAATGGAGGGTTAAATTTAACCCAAAATCCTAATTTGGTAAAGGTTACCATTTGAGTTTGTAAGGATGAGGAACCTATGCATGATGATGAAAACCATGCGTAACGCGCTGCATGTTTATCATAGGCTCACGGTTTTAACCGTTTGAGTTAGGGTGTGCATAATTTTACGTAAAAACCAACTGAAAACAAACTGCCAATTTTCAAATCTAGTAGCACTATAATCTGGAAATGGAGTTTTGAGGCCTTTAGAGGCCGAATTTGAGAAAAGTCCAAACTACAAAGCTGTAAAGAATCGAAAATACTAGGGCGCTACATGAGCGGTTTTTAAAAATAAGGCTTCAAAGGCCTCTATTTTTATCAAAATCTGAGACTGGTTTGATCAGGTCAGTGTGCACAGCCAGGAAGTTTCAAAGAGGAAAAAGGATAGGATAAAGGCAGAACTGGGTTTTGAGTAAAGAATGAAAGTTGTAGGGTTTTTTGATATCTACAACTTTCATGAAGAAAAATTTTTCAAAGTTCAAACAGATTTTAAGATAAAATTGCATCCTAAAAACTGAGTAGGAAACAATAAATTCCTGCACAGGATTTTTAAAACAGTATATGAATAGGCAATTCCTGCACATGCACTAATCACCAAACTTATGGACTATTTTTCAAAGACAGTTTTCAGAATTTTATAGTTTTATAATCCATGTTAAAGAGGATTTCAGTTTACAAAAGACTTTTAAAAAATTAGACAAGCCTTATTAAGAAAAGAGAAAAATGAATACATGGGGCAAAATTATTTTGCAAACATATTTACAAGTGATGACCATTAGTAATCGGATAGGATACCCAAGCTATTGGGTTGGGCCTAAAACCCATGGTTTCCAATGGTAACCCAATAGGGTATTACTTTAAAAAGTAATTGAGCCTTGGTAACCCAATAGGGTAATACTTTAAAAATTAATTGGGCCTTAGTAACCCAATAGGGTATGGGTCTAGATATGATTGGGCTTATACTTAGGGTTACTAATGGTAATCTAATAAGATACTATTTAAGTATAATTGGGCCTTGTATCCCAGGTTACATTAAGTAATCAAACAAGATACTGTTTGATTACAGTTGGGTCATGTGCCTTAAGGTTACATTTAGTAACCGAGAGAGATATCATTATAGTATGTGGGTGACATGTAACTAGGGTTACTAGTGAATGTTGGTCAAGGATACCAGCATTGAATGTAATGATTTATGGTAAGATAAGATGATCTTTATCTTACGTTCTTTTTGAAAACAGGGAAGTAACCTGTTGTTGCAACCTGATTGAAGCAACAAAATCCAGGACGTAACCTGTAAGTACAACTTCGCCTACAGCGTCGGCAAATTGTTTTGCTGCTTTGCATGTTTTTCAAAGTTCATGCATTCATGTATGTGATGCATATGATTTGTGTTATACTATTGTGGCATCATGAAGCATGCCCACTAATGATAAATCACATGGTAAGAATAAGATCAAGTTTCAAGTAAGAAACTGTTTTTCAAGTATGCAATGGTTTTCCAAGTATGAAATGGTTTTTCAAATATGTTTCAAAACAAGAACAAGTTTTTAAATGTAATGGTAAGCAAGTTGCCTTGTGTCGTACCGAGCCGCTCTAGGTCGAGTTTGGTCCATGGTTTGAGTTGGATTGGACTGGCCGCCCCAACCACTCCATGACTGCGCGTTACGGTACGTACACTCATGTTATGTAAGGGGCTCAAAAAGATGCTAACATAAGAAAGCATAAAGGATTTGATAAGAAAGTAGAAATGGATTATGCATATCTTTGTCAAGATTATTTTGCGGATAATAAGTTACACTTGCTGAGTGAAAGCTCATTACTTACGTTTATACTGTAGGTAAGCAGATTATCAGTAATATAATACAAGACTATGGAGATGGCGCTGCGGATTTTGAAATTTGGGTTGGACACTGCTACGCATTTTGAAAGTTCATTATATTATATGATACTTAGTAAGAGTTGCGTGATATGTTATAAAAGTTGGAACCATACTTCTTAATTAAGTATGTACTTGTATATATGTATATATATATAAGTATAAGTTAAAAAAAATATATTCAGTACTTTTCATAAATAAGTAAGATAAGTATTTAATAGAGTAAGCAAATAACAGCCCTATGTAGGTAGGGTGTTACATCGATGTCCTCTACAAGAAGGTCATGTTGAATGCAGTTATTTTGTTTTAGCATTTATGTGGGAAACAGCCTTGACTCTTGATGGATTATCCTTATTTCATACTAATGATTTTTATGCTGATGTTGAGATGAGTTTAGTAAGGCTAGAGTGAGCTAATTTTATAATATGGTTCATCCACTATAATTAGGAGACAATCCATAAATTTGGTAATGTAGTGTATGTTTTTGTAATAATTGTTGTATATTGTGACACAAAATTAATTATTGATAAGCTATTATTTCAATATAGGTTGTGTAATGGATAACACATGGGATTTGTCACCTGTGGGATATTGCATGAATTAAAAAAAAATTATTCAAAACTTTCCATGACCATTTTCGAGGAAAACGGTCGTGGAATATTAACATAACACGATGGGTTTCTCTAAAAGCTGCTACGTTATGTTAATATCTCCCTTGTTCAAAACTTTCCATGACTGACTGTTTTCTTTGAAAACAGTCGTAGTAGATTGACATAACACAATGATTTTTAGAGAAAACTTTCGTGTTATGTTAATATTCCATGATGGATTTCAGTAAAAATCTTCATGGAATCTCCCTTTCTACCCTATATTTGGTGCCATTTTCATCTTCTACAATGGTTAAAAAGGATTTCACGACGGTTAAAAAACCATCATCGTATCTTTCCACAACGGTTAAAAACCGTAGTGGTCTCCTCTTTTTGTACTAATACATATTTCAAAATCAAACACAAATATTTATTGGAAATTCCTAAATCTACCTGAAGTTCCTAACCCAACCCATTGGAGAAGAAAAAAAGCCTTTCAACTAATTTTTAAAAACCTAGGCTTTTTAACTAAATTTTTTAAAAACTTGGGCCATTTACTAAAAAACTTACTAAAAAAAAGGTCATTTAGCTATAAACCCCTTAAAATATATAGGATTATTATCATCTATATCACTGCACTCTAACTTCGTATTCACTTTATCCTCTAAACTTTAAAAACTCTCATTGTATTCTCTAAATTTTGAATTAGCCCCTATATTTAACCACTTCCATTATAATTTCAGTTATAAAAACATAGGGAAAAAAAGAGGTCAAGTGCGGTCATGTGATCTCTTTCTTATTGTTTTCAACATAAAATTTAATATACTAGGTTTAGTAAGACTAATTTCCTTTTTTTTCTCCATCAACTTTTAACAAAAATTCTAATAAAATGAGTTAAATGGAAGAAAATTCAAAGTTCAAAGGGAATCAATGATAATAATTTATATATATATATATATGTCATTAGTTTTAGCAGTTTAGTCTTGCTTGTCTATTTGGGGTTCTAAACATCAGAAAAAGCCCATGACCAACACACATATTGGACTATATATTAAAATGCTTAAAATTGCCTTTCCTATCGGCTCATTTAAACACTAATGTTTGACATGACGGTTCATTTTAAATTAAACCGTATTTTTTCATCTTAGTTTTTATCTTTTTCTGAAAAATTTTTTTGTCTTTTCTGGAAAATCAACAAAAATTACTATTGAAACTTAAAAATCTTAAACTAAACTTATTCACCAAAAAAATAAGTTTGCATGGTACTGAAAAGTCGCAAAACGAAAAAATAAACAAAGCGATGAAATCGACTTAGTAAACAGATATGAATCATCGACTTGCAAAAGACAGATATGAATCGTCCACTAGCCAAAACGAATATGAATAATCCAATAATAGCTTTTTAATCTTATGAATAATCCAATAATAGCTTTTTAATCTTTGTCCATTTTCAAAAGAGGGGTAGCTGGTAATATTTTCTCCCAATTGTTTAGCAGTTGAGTTTGGTCCTCAATTTCTTGATTTCTTATTAATTTTGGAAAAAGCGCTTAAATGACATAAATATAAAGACTATTACACTAATATAACACAAAAAATTAATACTAGACTAATATAACACAAAATGAAACTAAAATTAATTAAAATTTATATCATATTGGTTAAGAATGAATAATTTATGTCCTGTTGATTAATAGATGAACAAAAAGTGGTTATTTATGTAATTTTCTCTACAAAAAATTATTTAAAAAAAGACCGATTTTGTAAGTCATAAATTGTGGTTAAAAAATCTTCTTTTAAACGAGAGAGAGAGAGAGAGAGGGAGAGATAGAAGGTATTCGGGTAAGGTTATAGATTAAAAAAAAAAATTATATTGATCTTGAATCAAATTATTTTCTAAGCACAATCCTACGGAAATTGAAAAGAAAAAAGGGCTGCAAATTTTTAAATAAAAAACAAAAATCCACAAACGCAGAACAATATGTTAATTTGGTTTTTTCCTTTGAAAAGCCATTCGACGAGATGGTAACGCGTAGAAAACCGTGATGGATTTTGACAGCCGTCACATTACCAACAGTGAGAAGACATCTTCAAAGATCAAATTGTCAAATAATTGAACAATTTACCAATTCCCCTTCAAAGAAACGTATTTATAAATTAGCTAATTTTGTTGGGATGATTGGTTGGCATCGTGGAGATAGACCAAATTCACATGGATTGTAATTGAAACGAATTAAGGATTTGTATGGTAGACTAAGCAAGGTGGAGAAAATGAAAGCAGGTTTTTAAATAGAAGAACGGAAAAAGAACGAAATTGGTAAATGTGGGAGAGAAATTTATGTAGGAAGGAAAAGGAGCTGCTAAAACCTCAGATGAGGAAAGTAGAGAGTAGTACTGAGAAGTCTTCTACAGATATCTATACATATATACATACATACCTACATATATATATATATATATATGTATAGAGACACAAAAATATGTGTGTGCGTGTAGATTTTAACCATATGACATCTTCTCATGTACACGCACTCTACTATTTTGAAAGAAAATTTTACAGATTTTGAGCTAACCTAGCAGGTGATATATAGGTCTTCTTTTTTATTTATATGTTGTGTACTACAATCTTATACATGAAAATTTTCACATTTACCCCCGAAATTTTGAATCTTATCATTAAATACTTCTTTAGTTTTAATTTATAACATTCCATTCTCCTGAACTCTTAAATGTTTGAAAATTTTCCCCTTATGTTAGTTTTATTAATGGAAATTGAGGACAAACTTCGGCTCTGTTTGGATGGAGTGTCCATTTTTAAAAGGAAAAATTTTCTTGTTTTAAATGGAAAGACTTTTCATTTTGAAAATAAGATGGTGTTTAGATGTGTAAAAATTATCTTTTTGAAAACAAAAAGTTATTTGGAATGAGTAAAAATGATATTGGAAATTATGCGTTGTTAAATGTTTCAAAAAGATCCCTTTTCTTTTTCCAAAAAGGTGCTGTATAAAATAAGTTTGGAAATGAGATAGTTTTTCTTTTCAAAACGAAAGAACAATGGAAAATTTTGACAAAAACACTTTTTTAAAAAAATTTTCCAATTTCTAAAACTGGACATGTCTTCCAAGCAGCGGGTTCATGTTTGCCCTTTGAACTTTGAGTCTTCACAAAATGTCTCTAAATTTCGAAACATGGGAAAATTTTTCGCTTCTATTAGTTTTGTAATGGAATTGTCACGTGTCAAACTAAGAAAATTAGAAAAAAAAAAAGGGTAATTTTATAAAAAGTAATTGGCCTAAATAATTTATGAACTCTTTTAAAGGTGATGGTTCGATCCTTTTTTTTTTTTTTTTTTTTTTTTGTATTGAGATGACTGTAAACTTCTAAATTTTTTTCCGTTTTAGTCTTTCTATCAAAGAACTAATAGATTGGTCATGTGAGAAGCATGCTTCATGTTTTTTTAACTATCAAATAGGTAATTTCTTAGGGTTTTCCCTAAAATTTTGAGAAAACCTCTTTTATTGGTACAGAGAATGGTTGGGGTGGGGGCGCGGGGGGGGGGGGGGGGGGGGGTTTGGGGGAACTCAAAATCTATAGGGAAAGGGGGAGGACTCAGTCCCCGAGAGGGGGGATGAACCCAATCACCGGAGGCCTGGGGGGGAAGTTACGGGGGAGCGTAGGGGGGAAACCCAATCACTAGGGATAAAGGGGGCTACCCAATTGTCGGGAAGGGACAAGAGCCAAGAGAGAGAAGGAGGGGGAAGGGGAAGATAGGGGGGTGGGCAACCCAGTTGGCGAGAGTGGACCGGGGGGGGGGGGGGGACCTAGAGAGAGGGGGGGGGGGAGAGAGAGGGGGGGTAGTTTTGGGAGATTGGAGGGTATTTTGATCATTTTACTATAAAATGATCATTTGAACAAGAATTTTTTAGAAATTTAACAGAATTTGACAGAAATAATTGAAATGGCCAAGAAAATAGAAGTTTAGGGTCATCTTGATGAAAAAATAAAAAATACCAAACCATCACATTTGAATTTATAAAAACACAAATTAAAATTATGAGACATGAGCAAATTTTGAAACATGAGCAAATTTTCTTCTCCTGTTAGGTTGTTTTGCTTGCTAATTTGTGTCATCATGTGATTTTGAACACAGGGTTTTATCGTTTCAATGGGCATATAATGAAAGAACATTTGAACAAAATCAATTTATTATTTACTATTCATAGGTTATATATATGTGTATTAGGTTATAAAACAAGTCTGTCTCAGTCTAGCAACTTCTAAAGGTTAAGCAACAATAGGCACCTAGGTAGGTCACGTTAACTTATAAGAGACCAATAATATTTGCCGTTGGTAGCCCTCTGGTATTTTTTATGCCGTGCTTACGCCAAAGTCGTGTTATATCGTTTTATGGTGCCTTGCCACGTGTCTCCATACGTTTCCAATTTTATAAATGAAACAAGTATTCCATATTAGCTTCAATGGATGAAGATTCTATATTCAAGTTTCTTGTCTCATTCTCCCATAGAAAAATGGTTATTGTAATTCCTCTAACAAAGTAACCAACCTAAACCAATAATGCATAAATATAAATATAGCTTTTTTGTCATATACAAATGTACGTGACGTGACGTGACATTTACTTGCAAAAAAAAAAAATCATATGTATTAAGATATAGATTTCTAACAAACAACAACAATAACAACCAGTGGGTTGTCATGTTGAATTTTTCTTGTGTACAAAAAAAAAATAATAAAATAAAAAATAACAACCAAGTATCAGTAAAACCGACTGTACACATATTCATCTTAATAAACATGTAACATAAGTATAAATATAACTAAAATCCTATAGTTACAACACAAAAAACATACATATATAACTTGCAAATCAGCATCATTCAGTATTCTAAATCAACAAATTGAACTTGGAAAATCCTTTTACATCACAGTCATCATTATTAAAATCAGCTAACCCAATAAATACCAATAAAGTTCCCAAATTAACATATTAAAAAAAAAAACCTATCCTAAAATATCATCATCATCATAACCATCATCATACTCGCAATACAATTTTAATAATCATCACCAAATTATCTTATTATCTTCACCTAAGAACAAATATAAAATTTACAAATCCAAACATATATAGGGTTTTGGCAATGGCAACGGGTGGCGGCCAACAAAAACAGACGTCGGCAAGGGAGTGGCGGTTGGCAAGAGCTGGTTTTCTACTGATTTTCTAGAGAGGGGTTTGAGATTTTTTTTTTTTTTAAGATAAATTTTTGAGGAAATTAATGAAATGCGGAAAAAAAAAAATTTAAGTTCGAAAAAGGATCGAGGATGATCTGAGAGGAACTTTTAAAAATTGAAAAGGGATTGAGAATGTTTGGTGCAAAAAAAGGGGAAGAAGGCTCGAGTCTGTGTTGTATACCACTACAAGAATTTTCACTTTCGGAGACCAAAAAATTGGTCTCGGAAAGTCGATTTTTTGGTCGCCGTTGCCTTCCGCTACCAAAAATTTTTGGTCGCCATTTGGTCTCCGAAAGCTGGTCGCACTAGGTATCGGCGACCAAAAAAATTTGGTCTCCGTAGGTCAAAATCCGCGACCATGAAAATTTGGTCTCCGTTGGCCAGAGAAGAATCCGAGACCAAAAAAATTTAGTCTCCGTAGGTTAAAATTGGCGACCAAGAAAATTTGGTCTCCGTTGGTCACAGAAGAATCGGAGATCAAAAAAATTTGGTCTCTGTTGGTCACAGAAGAATCGGAGACCAAAAAAATTTGATCTCCGTAGGTCATAATCGGCGACCAAGAAAATTTGGTCTCCGTTGGTCGCAGAAGAATCCGATACCAAAAAAATTTGGTCTCCGTTGGTCACAGAAGAATCCGAGACCAAAAATATTTGGTCTCCGTAGGTCAAAATCGGCAACCAAGAAAATTTGGTCTCCGTTGGTCAGAGAAGAATCCGAGACCAAAAAAATTTGGTCTCTGTAGGTCAAAATCAGCGACCAAGAAAATTTGGTCTCCGTTGGTCACAGAGGAATCCGAGACCAAAAAAATTTGGTCTCCGTTGGTCTATCAAAAAGTTGCGACCAAAGAAATTTGGTCCCCGTTGGTGTCAAAAAAAAAATCCAAGACCAAAAAATTTGGTCTCCGTTGCTTTCTGAAAAAATTCAAATTTATTCGTTAGCAAAACGTATTTTGCAAAATTTTTTAGGTACCAAATATTTTTGTCACCGAAAGTTTGAGCGACCAAAATTTTTTGATAACAGGAATATTTACAGCTGTTGAGCATAGTCACATATTCTCAACAGTAATAATCACAGTAATTATTTACAACCTGTTTAACTAAAATTTTTTAACTACCAAATGTTTAATTATAATAGGTATCAAACAAAAGTAAAGTATAATCAAAACAAAAGCTAACTTAGGTCATAGCGGCTGCTGGTGGCGACGGCGGCGGCGGCGGTCCATTTGGCCATTGCGAGAAAAGTCCCGGATGATTTGAAAGCGGATTAAGTTGTTGAAGAAGTTGTTGGATTAGCTCATCTTGTCTTTGCAACCTCTCGTCTTGTTTTTTCATCATCTCATCTTGTCTTTTCATCATCTCATCTTGTCTTTTTATCCTGTCCTCCATATCTATTACACGCTGTCTATTGTCCGCAACTTCGTTTCTAAGGTTCTCGACCAACAATCGTTGTGTAGGTCCTTCAGAGTTGCTCAATTGTCTCTTTTTAATCACAGGACCTGTTCCACGCTTAAATCCATATTTTTCATACCTTTCATTAATCAACACTTGAGAGTAGATTTCTTCTTCAGCATCAGAATCAAGTTGTGAACCCTCTGGGAGTTGGCTTAATCTTTCATTACGTACTTCCATCATACGTTGCTGCGAGATTCAAAGTGTTATAAATATATAAATAAAAAGAATATAGTAGATGAAATCTAACAATTAAGATTGAACTTACATAATCCGCTTCAGCTCGAGCAGTTTGCCAACCATGCTTTTCACTCCAATGAGTTAATTTAAAGACATCTAAATACTTTCCCGTGCTTGTTGAATCTGAACTTGATTGAGTGTTCTATATTCAAATTATTAATCAAAAATAACATCATGTATCTTATTTTAGAAAAATATATGATTCAAATCGTAACATTATTTAAAATAAAGTATTTACCGGATGTTCATTCAAATGTTGAATTAAAGACTTCGAGCCACCCATGTAAGCACCTGACTTTCACGATTACATATACCAGTAACTGATTTTTCTAAAAATGAGAGCGAAGAGACAATTAATTCACTTATATATGTCAACTAAATGTTCCACAAAAAATTTTGACAGCACCTCCCTTATAATTGGGCCCATCCTAAATTTAATAACCTGT